>CM060872.1:11267396-11438899 GCA_030737845.1 Acorus calamus
TCTCGTTGAATTTCTCATACATGAATCTCTCACAGGCAGTTCCAATACTTTTACGACAAGATACCTACATTGTCAAGAAAGGTTGTGATATGAACCACATAAATTGGTAATAAAACCAAACATGAGAAGGATGACAGATTCTTTGTTGATGAGTGGGAATATTTGAAATGTAGTTTTTCAAAATAAGTTATTCTAGAATTTCAGAATGAAATGTTTCTAAAGGTAGCTGAATTTTAAAATAAAGGAAGTCCCAATAACATTATAGATGAGAGAATTTATCTACATATTCCTCATTTATTAACAGCTTGTTTTTAGGGAAAGTGGGGGAGTGCCACAAAAATTTTATTGATCCATGAAAATTAGTCAAATAAACTAGGCCTGTAAAAGGATTTATACACAATCATTTGTAATGAGATGCACAATTCAATATGAGCATTTCACAGATGGATAGAGGTTGTGCGTGTGCGCTCATGCAGACTATACATAATGCAACTCCCATAGCTAGAGTGCCAGACTGATGCGCATGGTTAGCAGCAAGTTGTTGCATATGCGCCTTCTGATTTTACATTGGCATATGTGACATAAAAGAGTGATGTACATATATTTCTGACTTTCTGTATGCTGTCATACCATGATAAACAACAGAAAACAACTAGTCTATTTGAATGTAGCATAAAATTATGTCTTATGCATCCATTTTCTTTTATGAGCTTAAATTTAAAAAACATAGATATAGTTAATTTTTTCTAAAAATGTGGATAAGATCACCCATCCAATGATTGTCTACTCAAGTCAATTCCATGCTTATATAACAAGAAGAGAATTTACAAGTTTAGTACAATCTAAGAAGGGCAACACTTCATTAACATTAATAATAAAGAAATAGTAAAATACACTATGCTGGCATCACAACTGCATAGCATGAAGGAAAATAATTAGCTTCTGATGGCAGAAAATGGAAAGACACAAGCAATCTTGTAGGCATAACCAATTGAATGATGAAACAAAAGAAAGAGTAGGCAAACACCTGCCAGTCCCCAACACAGAGTAGAATTGCATATGCCAAAAGTGCCTCCTTGTACTGCATGAAAAAAATATTGCAAGAGTTAACTTGCAAATTCTGGTATTATATTATATATAGGACAGGATAACTAACATGTAGAACTTCTCACTTGTTGCTGTTCAGAGGCATCCAGAAGGAAATAAACCGAACCAAAGCCACTTGCTATGGTTTTTTCATAAAGAGTCTTGTTGACCAAAAGCTGCAATTATACATTTTCTGTTATATATCCACAAAACATGTTACATAAAAAAATAAAAAATAAAGAAAACTATCTTTGTGCAGATACAATCTATAAAACAAGTTACTGAAGGCACCAAAAGAAAAGATGCCAAGTTAAATACATATGAAGGCTTTCCATGTGATCAAGATCAATCATCAAATAACAAATGAAGAACATTTAGCCCTAGCTAAACACATAATTCACAATAGGATTGAGAGATTTAAATTAAGTTCAAATGACACAATCTGAACAAGGAACAGTATATTGCAATTTGCATATAATGAACATCCCAGGATAATGTAACATAATCATAAGGCTGTCCACTATCAACCATGGTCATTTTATTTTTCTTTCAACATGAGCACAAACCGTGTTTAAAAAGGTTGTTATGTAAGACCATATTCTCTTGAGATAACAGAATCATCCAATAGGAAACAAATTTATGCAACAAGCTAGAAAAGACAAAGGACCTAAGAAATAGGATAGTAATCTATCTAAACTAGTTGAATATTATGAACTCCCCTAAAAACTTCAAACGACGGAATATTAATAACCTAAAATAAAATATCTTTTCTAAAGTTAGAAAATAAGATAGTAATTTAATTAATTTGTAAAGAGTAGAATAGCCATTCAATTTAAAAATTTCGGTGGATTATGAGATTACCACCAACAAAGGTGGGAATTTGATTCCACCCTATTTCCCCACATGCCTTGATTCTAAATCTAGTGGGGCTAATAATTACCATCAAGATTACTACTAACCAAACACTGAATTTTACACATTTTCCTAGTAATCTCACATGGAATCAAAATCCATCCCAAAATGACACAATCCAAATGGGGCCTGAATTCTGGTGACCATAGAATCATATCCCTGCATCCTTATTGGGGCATCAGAAAGAAAAATTCTATATTGAAAATCATCTCCTGAATATGAGGAACTTCTATCTATCACAATCATAATGTTGATCCATATGACATTTTAACTTTTCTTCTCATTTTGTGATAATTTCGGGATGGCAATATGAAAAGCTTCCAAATATTGGCCTCCTAATTTGCAGGATCAAATTAGTCGAAACCACTCATCATTAAATCCTTCCTTGGGCCAAAGTGAATCTCAAAGCACACTACAGGAGAAATGAATAAAAAGAAGGTAATCGCGATTGATGTAAATATAGTGGTATTTATGATCAGTGGTTACTGCAAAAAAAAATGAAGAAATGAGAAATTTACATAGAGAAGAAACTCAATGAAAAGGACCAAGGAGCCCACCACAAAAAAGATATCACTTGGAATGGGATGAGCACTATTAAATTTTTTGGAAAAGATACTGTATGTTTAAAAGGGATAGATTGTGTTCCATAGAGATAGGGTATGAATCGAGACGATTCATACACTTCCATAGATTCATCCTTTACATTTACAAGGCCACAAAAACTTTGATATTACATTATCCATTAGTAAGAAACTTTAATATATAGAAGACCTAGCATCTTTTAACCTCTTGAATCTACAACCAGAAATGCTTTTAATTGTTGAAAAAAAAACAATCTAAGTACTATGATTTAATTGGCAAAAATAACCTTATAATGCAATTATGCAGTTCTTAAACAAACTTTGACTTCCATTTGTGAATAGATCTCAAATAATGATATTAATGGAAGGATGTGTGGATGCTTTTGTAGATCTCATACAATGTAACAATATTCAGGATGTGAAATATACTCACTTGATACCGATCCCAGGTCTGTTTGTATCCCAGAATAACACGGCTCACATATATAATAAGCGCACTGAAAGCAATCACATCTAGCAAAAGAGCTGACCTGCATAACTAGTAATGGTAAATACACGTGATCAGGTATGTTAAGTATTAGCATACAAGATGGATTCCATGCACCATAATTAGTGAAAGAATGAATACAGAAAGTAGAAAGGGAGTCATATAATCAGAGGACATTAGAAGAATTGATGGCTGATGATATCCAAAGTAATTTCCACATCTTAACCCAGTAATTCTGTCAAATACAAATTAATTATGAAACATTCTCATCTTTATCCCATGGTAAAGCAAGATATTTTCATTTCTAGAATGGAAAAAAAAACCACCACAAGAAATGAAATTTCCATGAAGGTGTTTCATATTTTCTATACTAGGGCAAATGACAAGGATGACTCTTTCAAATGAGGATTGTTCATGATGCATTGTTGGTTTATATCATGAAATGTCATCTATGAGTGTTCTTTTTTCTGTCAATAGACTGAAAAAACTGGGAAGCATAAATCAGTGAAAGCTGACAACTGCAAACAGTACATGAAAATGGCAAGCCACCTCTAGATGAATGTAGGAACAAAGTTTCATGGTGGGAAAAAACAGATACGGTATATGGCAATATACTACTGTTTGGAATTATAACTGAAAAGGTATGTTCTGCATTCCAACTATAAGAAACAACAACAAAACTTATCACATCAAACTGAGATTGGCATTCAAGCACATTGTGACAAAAACCTGAGGGAGTTTAACCAGAGGAAACGTGGAAGTGATTCAGGAGGTCATATAGGGGGACAGAAGTGAGGAGGAAAACTTCTCTCAAAGAACCACCATGCTATTTGCTGGTCTATTAGACTGGAAAGGAACAGGAGCAATTCCAATTTTAAAGCATCAGTAAGTCGAGCTTATTTGGGTGCTGAATCTGTCCTGTTGGTCAATGAGGGGTATTATCATTGTATACGGCATTTTGGGATGTATTATATTTTTTTCTTCTTTTTTTTGGTGTAGAATGTGGTGGGTTGGGGGTGGGGGATTATTGTTGTGGGGTGGTTAACTTTGGGTTGTTGGGCTCAAGATGCAACCTTCACCCCTCACACCCCACCGGGGTTTGGTTTCTTTATTTTGTTTTTAAAGAGACATGGACTTGCACCCCCTTCATGTTTTGAAGCTCTCATCTAGTCATATTGCTGAATTCCTAGAAGGCTGAGGGGGCAAGATAGAGGCCTTGTAAAATCCTTGACTGGGACAAGTTGATGGGTGGAGAAGCTTATTGGATCCACAGATTAAGCACATGCAATCTGGGAGCAACTCTTTACCTCCCCTACACTTAGAAATCATCTACATGAAGGGGTGTGAACTCACATTTATTTGTCTCTGAGGTTCCTGAACCAAAATGCAGATAGATACACAGAAACAAGGAAAAGTAAACCTAGAACACCCAAAGACATATCTGATACTAAAATGCATCAATTGAATTTGTCATTATACATGAACATCACATGAGAAAGATGTCCACCGCATAACCAAATCATTTTTCTTTACTCACACAGGGTTGACTCTTTGGCTAGAGATATGTGGGTTTGCTCTCGATAGGTCTCGAGTTCAAATCTCTCCGCGCTCACCTAATGCACAGAGTTTGAGGGCGCTTCTGTGAATCAGGTTGTTCCCAACTAAAAACATTGGATAACCCAATCTTAAGGTTGTCTTAGGTAAAAGATTGGTAATATGCCCAACTACTTGAGAAGATGAAGTACTGAAAAGAGCACATAAAAATTGCATGCATGGCTAAATAAGAAAGATTTCTACTGAAACTGACATAAGAAAAAGGCATTCAATTAAAATATGTAAACACACATAAGTTGAAACTGAATCCAGAGTATCTATAGAAAATTCTAAATACTCACGGAGATGAAAGAATGTTTTCAAACTTGTAATTAACCAAGAATGCCAATAACCCCAGTATGCTTGCAACATCCAACCGTACCTACAAGTAGTAAAATAAGCATACCATCCAGAAATATATATATATATATAGAGAGAGAGAGAGACTATATATAGACTATGCATTACAAACTTAAACTTGTGCATTACAGTATGTTGCTTACATGATAAACAGAACTTAAGGTCTGGTTAAATGCATCCATCTATAGATAAACTACAGTGGATTATATCTATCTTAAAGAAACAACTAACCAATTGAGTCTTTTTCAATCTAACAGCGTTAGCATGTGCTCACAAGCCACTGTTAGAATAAGTTTCAGAGAAATTAGAGGTCAGGGATGTACCCTGTCCATTAGAGATACCTACTTTCAATAGGAAGGCCATGCAGTCATAAAATTGATATATGACCAATTGAAGGCATCCTTGAAACACGCAGTTAGAGAATAAAATCCAATTATCTTTTCACCACACCATAATTGCAATTATACCGACAATTGAAAAAATCAATAAGATCATGAAACATTTTCTGTATAATTGGGTACAAACTAAAGCCTCTTGATTACAGATCCACTTAGCATTGAGATACACTCTTAAAATGTAGTGACTAGAAGATTGACAGGTATAACCAAGACAAGCTGACAATAATGATCACAGATTCTTTATCTGATAACTGGGGTATACTGTTTTGCCTGATAATCATGATTGAGCATTTCCAGTGCCATGTTGCATTATCAAGTGCTGGCTTCGCATTTACCTTTCTGCTTAAGGGATCAGTACAACAGATTTCTCCTTTAGTGCCATGTTAAATAGTTCAACTACTGCAACAAAATGCAAATTTTACTACAAAGAACAAGCAAATATTGCAATGTGTTAGGTTTAATGTGAAATATAAAATAACAAACAGAGGCATGACACAGTGATAATAATACTAATATATGAGGGTATTGTATGATAGAACAGTTGGTGTAATTGTGTGTCACTTATAAGAAATGAAAAGCAACAGATTCACAAAAATCTCATCAAAAGTTAAAAAAATGTAGTTGAAATGTTCTTTTCTATGTAGTGGACATGTCAATATTTAGACAAAGAGGGTAAAGAAGCATAAATCATATGCATAACAAGGTGATCATATTTAGAAAAAGAAGGTAAAGAACCATAAATCCATATGCATACCGTGTCTAGGATACGGAAAGATAATTTTTTGTGAGGAAAGATAACCTGCACAAATATAAAAAGCATCTCAGCCATAAACAGATTTGTTGTAAGAATAAATAATCAGCAAAAGAAAGGTCAATCATCGAAGGATCAAAGCATACAAAATTCACATCTTTATTACATTACTTCAATATGCAGCCATTGACATAAAAATGCTTTTTCCTCACACTCAAGAAAGGGTATCTCAGAAACATCCAAGTTACATGAATCCATGCCAAGGGGCATACCAAGGGATGCCTTACAGTATGACCAATTCAGATGAAGGATTCCTAATGAATATGGAAGTGGAGATTTCTGAATATTAACACATTATGCATGTCAGAAGCTAAGATCCAAACTTACCGGAAGATCAGGAATTGGGATCTTGTCATATATCTTCAACTGCAATGCTGGAAACTCACCACTTTCTGCATCTCCATTTGATGGTAAATCCTCGGTATAGAGCAAAATCAATTCTTGAAAGGCTGGTTCCTGATTAGTGAATAAACATCACAAATTAATGTGCAAGGAAATGGACAGTAAATTCTCATATGACTTGTTCCTGATTGGCTTGATAAGTGATTATTACATCTAATTTTGTAATATATCTTACATGTCATGAACAAAAGAATATATGGAGATAACTTGCTACATAAACATGGTCATCTTCTCCCAATGGTCTATGATTGACTTTTCATCAAACCCTTGACATCATTGATTAACATCAACATGCTAATAATATTCACACAAATCCTGTCATGTCTAGCAAGTATCTCAATATCAGCAAACCAATAAAAGTTATATGCCGTATAAGAGAAACAGAGAAATGTGCAACTACACTATACGGTACTGGAAATCCATAACAAAATACATATACCACAACACGGAATGACCCATAAAAGCCTGTGAATTTGTCTTTATGGGGACAGTCCTTGTACTTGTCCTATTATCTTCATATATGTCCCTTATGATTAAGATGTGACCCTTCTACTCTACGTCCATACCTTATGTCTCAATTATCAACTTCCTACTGCGCGGATCCATTAGGAAGTATAACATAGACATTTTCCAAGTCATGAATTACAATTCTAATGTCAGTTTCTTCCAAACTTCTCCACATATACATCGCCAAGAAAACTGGGCCCCATGGTTGACTGACTCCTCACACGCAGATAAAATTGATATTACGATGCTAATTTTTATTATCTTTTAATAAATCATCAATCTATTTCTCGTTATTCAGAAAAACCTTGAATATCTCCCAATTAAGCTGCTGCTCCATTAATTTATTTATTTTAATGTCATCTCAAACAAATTAGCATGTCCTTATTCATTCCTGAGAAGGCATTCACCGCTTTTACGAATTCGATACATGCATTCTATCACAGTGGGAACTCACTACCTGTAATTAATAATAACATTAGAAAGCCCCAACAGATAAAGTTTACCTTTAAATGGGGGAGCAAAATTCTCCCCCAAACAAAATGGAAAACAAACAACATGAAGAAGCACTCCACCCACCCAAAAAAAAGCCAATTGTCAGATAAGAGGCCTGTGTTCGTCATATTCTCATTCTCCACTAACTTTTCGACTAATGATTCACTAAGTTCCTAGGAAGAATATCCACTTTCAACTCACTTCAGAAAAATGTGGAAGTTTTTTCATCGTTTTAACAAGAACAGAATGGGAGTGTGAATGTCAAATTCACTCAGTTTCTCCCTCATGCAGTCATGCTGTATGTTGGCACATTTGGTTTACATGTAACAACAAAAAATTAATGGCAGCCAGATATATGTGGAAAACATTTGGCTCGAAGAGCAGGGACTCAGAGAGTGAGTGCATCTTTGCTTCCTTGGATGGGATGGTTTCTTCTCTGTGGGAAGGCTAGTTTTATTGACTTTGTTTTCCCCCCTTTTCTTTGTATTCTGTTTGAAATGCCCCATCTTCTTGTACCCCAGATGTTTATGTCAATTAAATAAAGCCGATCAACATCCCATCTTATCCCTCAAAAATTGATTCACTAGTGAAAATGCATTAAAGTTATCATTCATTTACTGCTGAAAGTAACCTCACCATCTTTATATTATTTCCCTATTTTTAAGACACTGATCTACGGAACCAATGCAATTGAGTACCTCCTTTCCTTAATTTTTGCTAATATATTGCCATCTTTGTTCCTTCTCTTTGACCCAACTATCTTGCATATAAACATATTCTTCTAACTCGTATATCCAGTCTCATTTTTATACTTTTCTAGGCCCTCATAATTTCAGTTTATTCTTCCCTGAAACAAGGTCTTCGATAACCTTATGGACCTCAACATTTCACCATTGAGTTTGTTTGTGTGTGCCCCTCTATCCAAATGCTTTATTTACTACTTTCTGTGCATGCTTGGCCATCTTACACCACATTGAATTTGCTTAAGCTTTCAAGTTGACCCTTTCTAGCACACTAGAAATTTTAACATTTTCAACTTTAATTTAGTCAGTTTCTCACTTCAATTTGACTTGTTCTATTCTTTCTGCAGCGCCTAAAAGTTTACAATCTTTCATTGCGTGGCCAAATACCTTGAAATGAGGAAGAGAAAGAGTGGGAGAAAAAAGTAAATGACTAAAAAATCATTCTTTTGTTGGCCAAATCCCTTGAAAGGAGGATAAAGAGTAGGAGAAAAAAAATTAAATGACTAAAAAATCATGCTTGTTCCGAACAATTACTCATCAGAGCCATCTTTGCTTGTCTTAGTATAAGTCATATGAAATTTATAAAACATATCAATTGTTGGTAGATGAGGACAGAAGTAGTAGTTTGCACTTTGGAATTTATAAACTGCATTTACTCAGTGGCACAATGTTTCTTGTATAACCCAAAGTGGTTATTTAAATATATAGAACATAAGTTTGAACAAGAAGTGAAGAAAAAATTGAATAGCATGGTAAATGAATATGATCCGTGAAGACAAATACAGAGTATCATGTCATCTTGCAAGAGATACCCAAGTAAATTTAACATTGCAGCAGAGAAAAGTTGTCTATATAATTTCACTTGTCTTAATGTTTCAGATTCCAGACACTTTACATGAACTAGATACTAATGCCAAAACAGATGCTTCTGACCAACAAGTAGAAGGACCAAAAAATGTATAGCAGATAGCATAACCCAGATTTGCTGATTAACTAGAACATCAAAACAATATCTTTAGAAATGAGAGAATAATGGATCATCACCAATGTAAAATATAAACACAATAAAGAAAATTGGTAACAGAGAATCATGAATACCTGAATAATGGACTGTGAAAATAATATTGATAGAGAAGTCTTAAACATCTTCCAGATATTATTTCCACAATTTTCTTTTGAAGCAGGTTTCCAAAGGTCACTGAGAGAAATCCTAGATAAGAAGTTTGGCCTGGAGAAATAAAAATCATTGTTTGTAATGCTTATTCATCAACAAGATACTTTATGATCTATACTTGGGCCTCTTTTGACATAAAAAAAACCAAGAGGAGGAAAAACATTCAAATCTAACTCATCATCCATGTTGAATTACACATCAATTACTTGTTATTTACTTGTACAGAAGACGACTAATGTATATGCCACAAATTACTTCATCATTTTTTTAACACGAAAAAGGGAGAAAAAAGGATTCTACATTAAAGAAAAAAATGAAATATACTGAAAAAATGATTGGTCAAATAAAAAAGTAAGTAAATAATAACCCATTAGATTTACATTTTTTTCTGGTTTAAGAAAAGTGGAACTGAAAGAGCACACCAAACATATTTATCAACATTATATGCTCCAAAAGGATGGGGGCGGATTCCTCCTTTTGCTCCTCAGCCTACAGGGTATTAGACCTAATAGACTAATGCCTAGATCCCAAAAGAGAAAGACAATGTGTCTCCCCAAAAGGAAAAAGGAGAGGGATCTAATGCAGCAATTACTTATTGTTGATCATCATTGAATATTATCATTGGAATTTAAACAATGACTTCAACGACATTTTTTAAGTTACATATAAAATACACCTGTAGATCCAAAAAACTTCCTACAATATTTGTGTTGTTAAAAAATGATTATCTATACCCCACATATAACCCATTCCTATAACTTGTGATGTTTTCAAGTAGAATGTAGTAAAAAGTGAAGGAAAATGGATAGTGCATTTCTAGCTTTGACTTCATCAACACCTTCCTATACAAAACTGCAAAAGATTTGGCAAAATGAGAAGACTTTGAAAGTTCCTTAGCTATCATATTATTCACCACAAATTAAAAATTTTAATTTTAGGGAATGGAATTTTGAAAGCCTTCTTTTTTTTGAAGTGAATTGTAAAAGCCATTTGTTGATTTAGTAGGAGATTCATGGTGGATAAAGCATTTGATGTCTATACATTCAGAGAGGTCACATGATTACACCTCTTCTATGAGGATAAAAGTATCCTGGGGATTGTTGCTTTACATTATTAAAAAATCTCTGCGCTTCCTATCAAAAAACTAATTTTTGAATGCCTATCCTAATGTCCCACCTCCATTTATAAGATATATCCTTTCTAAAACTCATACATTGCTGCATATGCTCTATCATAAATGCATGCCATTAAAAGTATGTAGTTCAGGATTACTGAAATATATTTCTAATGTATAGTAAATATAGGAATTTCTGATAGCAAGTATGCGTATGTAATCATGCCCCCCACATATGTTTTCTCTGAAAATGTGAACACCAATGGTAATGCTAATCCCAATTATATCATTATTTCTTAACATGGGAACAGATCAGATTCAGTACACCAAACTAAGCATGGATTGATGTGTATTGATTCATCAAGCATAAAAAATTTAAAACAAATTTGAAGGAAAACAAAATGATAGGGCATTATTTGGATTGATCATCAGGTTGCGGCCAGGGGCATCCTCATCTAAAACACATACCTTTATATAAAGGACAAAATGCATGAAAAAAAACCCTAACTTAAACAGAGATGGCTTTAACAAGGAAATAATGTGAGCTGCATGGACCTTAAATACGGTTCTGAAGTTTTACTATCACTGTCTGACTTGAATGATGTTTCAGGAGAAGTAGGTATAAACCCAACCCACGTAAGCAATTTTCTTAAAAGCCTCCCACGGGGTCCAACTGGTGATAAAAACCCTTCATAGCGAGTAACTGCCTTCTGTGCAGCAAGCCAAATAGGAAGGTCATTTTCTGATATTTTATCAACTTCCATCTGGTCCACAAATTTTCCCTCAAAATAAGAACGTGCACTTTGCGACAAAGACTGCTCCTTCAGCCAATGCTTAACCTTTTCAACCCAAATATGCATTTCTCTGGTCTGACTAAAAGTACTTAGTCCCTGTCATAATGCTAATAAGATACCATTCAATTTTGAAAAAAAATATGTTAAAATAGCAAACAGTCATAACAAAGATACAAGATGCAAGATATAGAAAGAACATGTTTTTTTTAATGAAAGAAATGAAGGAACATGAATAGATATTCTCAGTTATGTGTTCTTCATGCAGGTTGCTAATTTCCATACGAAATATTAGCAATGGCATACAAATAATGCTTAGAATATCTGCATACTCATAAGCCACGTAACAAAGACAGACACATGAAATGTGGCATGTAGCATCTGGGCACCATCCAAATGATCTATACTGTGATGTACTTCAATGCTCCAAACAAATGTTAATAGCAAGCATTTCACCCATTGATCATATGTCAAGGTCAGAAATTCTCAAAATAACCTAATTTTGCATGTATTAGTTCAGAAAACAACCACATATTATAACACTAATGGGGAGTCCAGCAAACTCTATCTAGCAAAAGAGAACAACAATAGCAAGTACCCATCCAACTACCAAGCAACTAACCTCATCTATCCAAATGGCAATCTTTCTTAATGGTCTCGATAGATTGAAGAACAACTCCTGCAAAAGTTTTGACTGTAGGTATTCCAATTTTTCAACGATTAATAAACCCTTTTGCCTCTCTGTTGCATATCCACGCCTATAAATGATGAGAGAAAAGATATCTTAGTGGATATAAACAACCTTGGACATCAGAGAACCTGTCAAAAGTAACAGAAGAAAGCTAATAACTAGCTTGTTCTTGTAATACATGGATGGAAAGCATTGAGTAAATATGATGTATGACAATCATCACATTATTTGTAACTTAGGGTGTGTTTGTACACAATCTTGCATGGAAAATGAAAGAAAGTGAAGAAATATGGGTCAAAGGGAACGACGGAAAGGAAAATCATTTTCCTTTTACCAGTTTTTTGTTTTTTGTGCATGTGATGAAATGTGACAATAAAAATTGTTGTTTATGCCTGTGATGAAAAGTGAGAGAAAATAAAAGTATTCCCTTCTTATAATAAGACAAAAGAGGTAAGAGAAAATGAAGGAAAGGCTTTTTTCTCTTGGTTGGCAAAAACACCAGTTTTTTTTTGTGGTTAAAAAGTTTTTCTTTCCTTCACTTTCCCTCATTTTCATGCATACCCAAATTGATCCTTAATATAGAATGAACCTTGATGTAAAGAGGCAAAGCAATAATATTATAATAGACATTAAAAAGGTAGCCAAAACACAGTCTAAAGAAAATCTTTTTCGAATTTAAAGCTTCCAAATCATTAACCAAACATGATTGCAAAACAAGGCCGATATCATTTCTTACGCAATCAAAATTATTTTTTCACTAATTAGGAAAATATGGATGATCAATCTCATATGAGTGATATCTCAGTTTTATGACATGAATAACGATGTCGACATCAATAATAATTGGTAATCTTTAACTTGGGAGTGATGTTTGGACATATTAGCAAGTTTTGAAACTAACAATACTAATTTGCTAAAGCATGTATAGCCACTAGCTAGCTGCGAATTAATAAATCTTAATATAACCCACAAGGGGTTAACACTTTGGCTAGAGCCATGGGTTTTCCCCCATAGGTTTCGAGTTCAAATCCTTCCATGCTTAGCCAATGCACATGGTTTGTAGGTGTGTGCATCCCCAACCAATGCTGGGGTTCCTCGTCGCCCAAAAAATAAAAATATCACCACCATCAACAGATGGAGCATGGATTGTACCTAATGGAAATACATATCATAACCATACTGTGTAAAGTAATTGAAAAGCAGAAAGAAATCTATGAAAAACTACATTGACAAAAATTAGCTTTTCAAGGGCCAAATGAGGCAGTAATATGAAGTTGAAAAAAATATGAAAAGGTTCAAGACCTCATAAAAATTTTCACACAAAATATGGACAATCAGATAAGCTGTCCCATCAAACCAAAAAACATTATCCATTACCACATTTCTGCAAATTGATGTCCAAGAAATGACAATAAATTAAAATAAGATTTTATGAAGGCCATGCCCCACTCCAAAAAAAATGAAGTGGAAAATTCTAAATTTATTTTCCATTGTCTCTCTTCCATCTTACTTACACACACACACACACACACACACACATATATATAAAAGTCATAGAAGTGATTTTCAACCATACCTGAATATTATTGCATTGGACTCAGATGCCCGCTTCCAGTCAACATATATTGGCAATGTTAGCAAATAATCAGTGTTCAAAGCAGATGTCAACAACAGATCCTGAGCTGATAGTTCCTCAAACTGAGCATCTCGTAACAGTTTCATAAAAGCACGTTGGAAACGACTCGCAACAGCAATTCTACATAAGTAATTTAAAATGCATTAAAACCAACAAAGGAAGATGCACAGCTTCTTCAATTAAGTAAACAGACACAAACAATAAACAGCATAAGAATGCTCAAAAGTATTGTGATTATAACAATTTCCAAAGGTGGATCTTTAGACTTAAGAGAGATACAATATGAAGTTACTGATGATAATTCATTCTAAAATATCATATATTCCACAAATGAAATCCATTACTAATAATAAGTGTGCTCTGGGAATTGTTTGCATGAGAAGGACTTCAAGTTGTAAAGAGAGCTAAGCTACTGTCGGTGTCTGAGTTGTTCCTGTGTACGTGGAGTAGCAAGGGGTCATAAACTCACATACATGCAATGAAGATGGTATCATCTACAATGATCACATCATAACCCACCCCCCCCCCCCTCCAAAAAAAAATGTCAATTGAATGTTAATGAGATTTTGAACTGTAAGCGTTACGGAGAGTCAATGTCCTGCCAACAACTGAGAGTAAATTATTTATGTCATATCTCACATAGATTTATTTCCATTTTCTGGAGCACTTCATATCAACCCACAAGAAAAGGCACGAGACATCATATGTTTATGTGTATGATGTTTACTAATGGCCCTATAGGTATAGATTATGTAAATTTTGCTTGTGGAGCATTTATTCTTGATTTAAATTTAGACTGACAAATGCACGGTTGAAATCCATTTAGAGAAGAATGAAATGAAAAATACATAATCCTCAGAAGATCATAAACACAAATTTAAACAACACATTACCGTCATTCTAAATATCTTTGAAAAAATATTACAGACCTGGAATCTCCATCAGCACTTCTATGAGAATCCCTGACAGATAAACCTAACATAAATCTCAGATCAAAACCTTGTTGCTGAAGTGCATGTTCAACTTGGCACTTCCAAACTTCTCCTGCACTTCTGACTCATCACTACTGTTGAAGGAATCTGACATCTTCCCATTAACCATGGTTCCTTTTGATCTTTCCATAGTGCAACAAGTACTTCCATTGCAATCTTGTGAATGTGTCAGAGAATAATCCATCCGCATCTCTTCTAAAATGGTTTTGTATTCTGCGTGAAGAATTGAGTCCAAGCACCTGCATATTCAAAATGATATCCAGTATATGTTTTTATTCATCAAAATAACTGCTTCGAGCTCGCAGAATTAGCTAATTAGGATCTATGTTTAACTAAAAAGTAGCCAATAACGAAATTAGCAGAACAATAAAAAAAATCTATTAGCTCAAAAGTTGGGGTATGATAGAAAAACAGGAAGTTGCGGGACAATGTGTTGTAGAATAAAGACCCTTTTTTGTAATTTTGCATTATATAATCTATCAGTTAAATGTCTTATGCACGCAAATGCCAATAAATACACTACGAAGTTACTTGAGTAGAATCATATAGCCAATTCTAGTACTTGAATTGTAAATTGGTTTAACGGTCTTTCTGCCTTCAAATTCTGTTGATTTCAAAGTTAACTGTAAAGAACAGTGGCTCATGTTTGCTGTGCAATTGTGAAGTTCATTCCAATTATATGGTAGCATCAATCTTCTCATCAACAACCAATGAATAAGCCATAACAATATAAGTAATGATTCCTTAATTTGAATTTACTAATCTGATCCCAGGAATGCTCCTATGCTATCCCAAAGCTAGCTTATTATCATACCATCTTCCCTCAATAATCTCTGAGATACGAATTTTCCACAAGATGCCATTTAAATTGTAACAATTGTGCTGCATGAAACTTCCGTATGTGACCTTTCCTACTTTTACTTCTTCAAAATTTAGTTTTAAGAGCCTGCGCATATGGTCATATAAGTTATGCAATTAGTTAAACGGATAAAGTTCTTCAAATACTTGCATATAAAATAGTTCATACATACATCCAATAATATAAGATCATGCACGCAATGCCCAGGCTCTTGTTGATACATATTATTTATTTTGTAAATAATACATGCAAGACACCAAACAATTCAATAGATGATTGAGCAACCCATTAGAAGAGCATAAAACACCCACTTTTTGATAAATCACTACAATTGGCAATCTTAATATACCATAAAATAACCACTTTTAGAGGGTTAAATAAACTAATTCGATTCCTTAACACAAAGTTCAATCACGAAATTGGGAAAAAAGAAAAACTCACGAGGCAAACCGAGAGAACTCATCAGCCTCTTCTTGGATATCGAACAACAACAGGATCCCCTCCAGGAGCTCGGCTTTGGAAACGGAGATGTACTTCTGACGGGGGACCGGGATCCACGATATGTCCTCCCCCTCCCCACCCGGCCTCTCCTCCTCGTCAGGGCGACCGGACGCGAAGCCCTCGCCTTCGATCGGGCGGACGTCATCGGTCTTCAAGGGCTGGGATTTGAGGGAATCGACGGCGAGAGTGGGGAAGCGGAGGTAGGAGGAGGAGGAAGGGACGGCGCGGACGCGAAGACGGGAGGGTTTTGGATTGGGAGAGGAGGAGGGGGAGGAGAAGGTGAGGAGGGTGAGGGTTTGGGAAAATATCGACATTGACGAGGGGGGATTTTGATGTTAATGATGAGAAAGGTGTGCATGAGGAGTGGAAGGAGCAGAGGAGGAGAGAGTAGGTGTGTTGGGGGGGGGGGGGGGGGGGGGGGGGGGGGGGGGGGGGGGGGGGGGGGGGGGGGGGGGGGGGGGGGGGTGTTACGCGCCACTTCTGTCCGTTGTGTGGCGTTAGTGATTCGGGGTTTTTCTTTTTCTTTTTTTCGTTTTGGGGTGATTTAATTCCATGTCCTTAAAATATTTAGAT
The DNA here is from genome assembly GCA_030737845.1 of Acorus calamus. NCBI lineage: Eukaryota > Viridiplantae > Streptophyta > Magnoliopsida > Acorales > Acoraceae > Acorus > Acorus calamus. Next base: position 11,284,100 of record CM060872.1, read on the forward strand.
TTATTTTTAAGTTCCCAAACCCCTATGTGTATTATTTTTGGATTCTTATGTCTAAAAACCCTTAATTTCACCATTATATTATCTATTTTTACCCTTCCTTCTTCATTGTTTATGAACATTGTTAACAAGTCTGTATACATTGTTAACATATTTGTATACACTATTAAAATGTAAAAATTGACAAAATTGAAAAACAAAAGAGTGAAAAATATCTCAACTAACTTGGGGACCTAAAATAATATTTCAACTGACTTGGGGACCTAAAATAAGTTCACATGTTCTAGAGATTTAAAATCAATTTAAGGGTTTCTCGAATGACTTATAATTAATTTTCCCTTCTTCAGACAAACAAATAAAATAAAGGGTTTTTTTCATATACAACATTAAAAACAAATAGCCAAAGAAAATGATCAAAATAACTGTATTATAATATAAAGAATAACAAGTTTTTGAATATATACCCTTCAAAAACTTGTTATTAATGTTTATAGCATTAAAAATAATCTATTTATATTTTTGTACCATTGAATTATTTAGTAATTTTTGTACCTAAAATAAATTAGCATGTGACGTTATACTCGGAATTAAAATCGAATTTTTAGGATTCCTCATTTCATTCATAGATCATGCAGAGGTTTTTTCAAAATAAAAATTATATATAATTATAATATAAATATATATAAATTTTTAATATTTAAAAGGTATAATATAAATATATATAATTTTTTAATATTTGTAATATTCAAGCATTTTATGAAATCATGTAGTGGTATGTATATGCATTCTAAATTTTCAAATATCAGATAATTTTTTATTTATATATAACAATTTAAGAGACGATTACTAGGTTTAACACTAGTCATGATCTCGTTTTAATTTTTTTAAGAGCATGTCTACTCCCACCAACCATTTGCCTAATAACACCAACCAAAAAAGATCACTGATCTCACCAAATATTCGACGGTCGATCTGTCAATCTTCCTTTAAAACAATCGATAGTTGGTCTGTCAATTTTTATTTAACAAATTCGACGATCACCCTGTCAACCTTCCTTTACAACTTTCGACAGTCTCTCTATCAACTTTTCTTTACAAATATCGACAGCAACTCTGTCAACCTTCCTTTACAACCTTCGACGGAATTTCTGTCAACTTTCCTTTACAATCTTCGACCTTAACAGTGTCAAACCAAATATTTTTTCAAAAAAAAACCTAAGACACATCTGACCGCATTTAATATTAAATGTAAAGGTAAAATCATCAATTGTTTATAGCTTTGTGAGGATTGGGTTAATAGGTATGGTTATTTAGTTGTAAGATTTTAGAAAAACTCAGGGAATGAAGATTTTGAGATAGAGTTTTAAAAAAATTGTCTATTTAATGTGGTATTTTGGTTTTAGATTAGAGTATGCAAATTGGATTAATTGGTTTTGATTTTCTGCAATAGATTTGCATGCAAAAGCAAAGAGCTTGAAAGAATTTAGTTGTTGCTTATGGTTCAAGTGTTTTTATTAGTAGTCATGTGGTGATTGTAATATGAGTGTTGAATGTAATGTGAATGTGTTGATATTTTGATATACATTGAATGTTGAATGTGGTTGAATGTATCTCAAGTTTTCTTTTGAAAAAATCTTCAGTTCGACATTACGAAGGTCGAACAATCCCTCCCAGGTCGATAGATCAACTGTCAAAAGTTGTAAAGGAATGTTGACAAAGTTTATGTCGAAGTTTCTAAAAGAAGATTGACAGAGAAACTATCGAAGGTTATAAAGAAAGGTTGACAAAGTGACTGTCAAAGTTATTAAATAAAAGTTGATAGACCAATTGTCGATTGTTATACAAGTAGATTGACAGATCGATCGTCAAATGGTTTGTGGGATCAGCGATGTTCATATTAAATTTATATTTGTGTTTTTTATTTTTTGATTGGTGTTTTTTATTTTTGAATGGAATGTAGTCATATTCAATTTCATAAGTGATAAAGAACATGGCTGAATGAAATGAGAAGAAAAGAAGAGTAAAACATAGCTTAAGCAGTAAAATATAAAACAGATGTAACACGCACACAAGGTGCCATGATGCCCATCTGCCCCGCCACCGCTCCAGTGAGATCGAGTAGAAAAGGTTTCTACCCCGCCTCCATCTGAGCTCCACTCTACTTAAAAATAAAGAATGTGTTGTCTTTGACATGAATGTTTGTAACCCTGTATATATTAGTGCCCCAATCTCGAATACACTGAATCGTCGTCTCCCACAGGTTCTCAAATAGAACGTTGAACGCTTGAACACAACGTCAATGCGCGCCCGCCAAATAGCCCACGCTCTCGTCGGTATCACTGAAAGCCAAACCCTGCCCGACTTGCTCCCATTTTTCTTCCTCATTCTCCGTGCAGCCTCCTAGAGTTCCTCCATGGAACACACACATAGCGGCTTTCTCGACGCACCGACAAGTCTTGACCATAGTCTTGTTGCGATTGGGCACTGACAGAACAGATGTTCGAAAGTCTTCGCTTCACCACCGCACAGTGGGCAATCCACTGCCTCCGTCGGCTGCCAGCGCGCCCTGAATACCTTCGTGACAAGCCGGTTCTGAAGAAGGAACCACGTGAAGCATTTCACTTATTATGGTATCTTTGCCTGTCAAATGACCTCCACGCCCGCTGTAAAAATGGCATTTGATTCCTTCTCCCTATTCCACCAGTCGTACCCGAGCTTGACTGTGTACCTCTGCCTTGGGATCCCCGCCCATGACAATTCATCTTCGCAGTCCTCCGACGGTGTGTGCAGTTGAGCAAACCCACAAGTGTCGAGAACTTATGCACCTCCTCTCCACGTAACCCACATTGCATGCGAATATCCCAACCTCCATTTGAGCTGTCGGAGTGCCAGAAATCGCACGTCCTCCCTTCCACCCTCACCGCTTTCTCCGCTAGCCTAGGGAATAAGTCACGTAATGGTCGAGTCACGCACCACCGATCGTCCCAAAAACGAAACGTTGAACCCTCACAGAGCTGCCAAACGAACTATTCCCTGAGAGTTGTCCATACCTCGAAGAAGCCTTTATAAAATGGTGGCCTCCACCTCTCGGGATCGGGATCCGGCACAATCCCTCTCGCCTCGCCCATGATCCCAAAGCATTCTTTGAAAATGCGCACCCGCTTTGCCTCCGGATTATGACACTAGTTCCAGCATCATTTGGACATCAATGTGCGGTTCATCATCTCCAAGTTGAGAACCCCGAAGCCCCCCTCCTTTTGTTTCTGCATAACGTTTTTCAGCTTACCAAGCATGGGGTCCTGTTGGTGGAGGAAGACCCACGTCAAAAGAAGCGACATCGAAGGACGTCTATCTGGATTAAAACACCCTTTGATACCTGAAAGATGGAGAAGAAGAATGTGGGGAGTTCCAACACCATTTTTTTATTGGTGTTATTAAAAAAATAGTGTGTGGGGATAGACATGCTCTTTTTTTAAAGGTACATACCCCTCCCATGAAGTATATATAAAATATACTCGATGAATTAAAGACCACATCTTTCTACATTTTTTTAATGAAATACATATAAAAAACATATACTCAAGGAGGGTTGCCTGAATAACAGCATGAATGACCAAGTGTACTAGCATCCCTATTCAATTAAGTCAAATTTTTTTGTACTTTTTTTTTTGTAGAATTATACATTTAGCTATTTAATTATTTAAATAACTATAATTAATATTGTATTAAAAATGGAGGGTTGGAGCCTCTTATTAGTAGGGCACCGATATTCCCACCCACACAGCTATTCACCCCATGATGTAGGATAAGTTTGTCTAGATTTGTTAGATTCTTTTATATTTTAAATTTGAATAAGTTTGTTAGTATTTTTAGTTGTTCAAATAAGTTTGTTAATATTTTAATTTTGTAACCAATTGTGGTTAGAATAAGTTTGTTAGTATTTTTTTATTATTTAGATTTGTAATCAATTGTGGCCTATAAATAGGAGTGCTACCACAATTGAAGGGTCAATTTGAAATTAATAAAATTTATTTTCTTTATTTTTCCTTGTGGATTCAAGGACACCTGTGGATTCAAGGATTTATCTAAGAGGAAGACGGTGATCTTCTTCTTCAAAGAAGAAAATGTCGATTTTCTTCTTTTTTCCGCCGCCGCCGCCGCGTACCCCACCCCTCTTAAAAAATTAGAATGTGATTTTTTTAAAGAAGTGAGCCCAGCCCGACCCATTCGACTTTGTGAAGTCGTTTAATATGTCACAGGTCGACATCACACAGTCGAACTGATCACAAAGACCTAAAACCATCTCTGTGGTCCATTCGACTTTGTGTAGTCATCCATTATATACTCTGGATGACATCACATAGTCGAGCATGTCATATAAACCTAATGCCATATCTGTGATCCATTCGACTTTGTGAAGTTGTTCATTATTTCACAGGTCGACATCACAGAGTCGAACTGATCACAGAGACTTAAGACTCTCTCTACGACCCATTCGACTTTGTGTTTTAAACAATGTGTTCACGTGTTATGACATTCTCAATAAAATGATATCTTCAAACAATGGTGCGTTATTCAGTATTATGAAAGGCAGATCACTTGATGTAGTGTTTGGATATCTCTTTGTGACCGTTAGGTCTCTGGGACCAGTTCGACTATGTGATGTCAACATGTGACATAATGACAATGTTTTAAAAATCGAACCGTTCAATGAATCAGAAAAATGAACGAGTCAAGGGTCATTGGTTCAACTGTTGGGTCAACCGGATTTGAATCGTGACATAATTATAATATAATAATTTTTTTAATTATCTTTACTAAATAAAAATATAAAATATTTTTAAAAATCTTTGCATAAAAGTTTTAATTAACATTATAACATGATTTCAGTATACAAAATCTAAACTTTGTATTATATTTATATTTTAATAAGTGATTAATCATAATTTCTATGAATAAAGAACCATTCCATATAATCAACCCACAACCGGTTCACAAAAACTGTTAATTCAACCAGTGGGTTGATTAAGTTTTACCAATTTGTTATATCATCGGGTTATATGGGTAAACCGAATTGGAATTCAAAGCGGGTGAATGTTTAATTAATTCAACCAGACAGGTGAGGTTGAGTTTTAAAACACTGCATAATTGATGACTTCACCGAGACAAATGGATAACATAAGAATCTTAGGTTTCTGTAATCTGTTCGACTGTGATATCGAACGGATATATAACTGATGACTACACAAAGTCGAATGGGTCGCAAAAAGGGCCTTACGTCTCTGTGACCGATTCGACTCTGTGATGTCGACCTGTGACATAATGGATGACTTTACAAAGTCGAATGGATCGGGGTGTGCTTACCTCTTAAAAAAATCATATTTTTTATTTTTTTTAAAAGGGTTGGTAAAAAACTCAGTGGGTGGAAATATGGACATTCGAAATCATCATTCCTGTTTTTTTTGGGTAAACGAGATCATTATTCCTTTGACGACATGATTCGAAAAATCTCTCTTCATAATTAAAAAAGGTCTTTATTTTACAAATAAGAGTGACGTCAATCTAATTAAAACACAAGATAAATCAAATTATTGTTGTGATCGAAAAAAAAACCATGGACAACGCTCACAGGCAAGAGCGTTGTTACACGCAGTTCAATGTAACAAGAAAATAATTTTCAATGAAAAAACCAGGGATGAATTTTTACTCAAACCGTGCACAAATTTATGAAAACTCGTAAAATTTAACTTTTTACAGGTGTGGATGTGTAATGAATCGTCCTCATATTGATTCTGGGACTCCTTGTTTGTGCGACAGTTATTTTTAATTACTTGGATGAATCAAGGACAATTCTAGGCGCTGATTGAATTGCAAATCCATGCCCCAATATTCAATCTAACAACCAAGTTGTATAAATACAGTGGACAGAACACACACAGAAATCCCCCACGCAGAAAATGCAATACCAAGCTATAACCCATTCAAGTGTAAACACTTTTTAGAGAACCAAATGTGATCATCTGAACTCCAAATTGATGGATTACACATTAGAAATAATGATAGTATACATCAAGATAGGCAGTTCATTTTTTCTTTCTTTCTGTAGAGCATGTTTGAACTCTAATGTACATTTGGTTTCTGTATTACCTCTTGTAACTACATAACACTCTCCACGCGCCATCACAAAGAATGGTCTATTTCGCATTTCACCGTCGCAAAGGTTGTGCCCTTGTAAATATAAACACTCCTCCGCCCCCAACAGCACGACCCAAAAACATATCCCTATCCAAATATGATAGATAATATAGACCACCAACTGACCGTCTGCAAGCAGAGTTAAGTCGTGCTGTTAGAACCAACCATTTGAGAATTCCTACTTCCTGTGAACCAAGTTATGATTGAGAAAGCTAGACGATAAAGTGAATTTTTTATGGTCAATACCAAGTACCAACTAACCCTTCTGAGGTTCCTGACCAGCTTAGAAGATTATTAATGTACGATAATGGTGTGCTAGTGAAAAAAATAAGGCACTCATCACAATCATATTATGGGATTTCTACTTCTGTTTCTATTTTCTTCTTTTCGTTCTTCTTCTCTTTCCAGAGGATGGGTTGTTTTCTAGGGTCAAGACCAACCATAACTATATTTGATGAGATGAACATAACATGCAGTATGTACCTCTCTGGGTTTCTCACAGGCGTTTGAGCTTTGAATGTCTTGAGGAACTGCAAAATCTGTGACAGAAAAATCATTGAAGACTTATATACAGATATGCTATTCTAATAAAACAGCCAAGAGTAAAAGAAAAAAAAGGCAGGAGAAATGAGTTTCTTTGTCGCTGTTACCTGCAAGCTTAAAAATGATCGAGGTAGTATTGCTGGAGCTATCAGGGTTTGGAGTTCTTCGCTAATATTTATATTCTCAATGGCAATCTACAATGTAATTTCAAACTCATTTCAGATAAGTTGAAAAACATGCATAAAGACTGGAAAGCAAAATATATAGCAACTATTGCAGCTTATATGATTATATCTCAAGTACAAATTCAAGACCTTGAAGCAATAATTACAGGATGTAGTATAAAATTCCCACGATATGAATACAGAATTTCTAGGCATAACCACAATGACATCCACTCAGCAACCTAAAAAAGGCAGCCATGCCAGCTTGCTTTTACCTCTAAATATCTGGTATGTTTGAATATCAGTTGAATGCTTTACAGAATAGTATTTTGTAGCATACTCTTTGCATATTTCATTCTCCAATAGTATCTAGCATTTCAACCACTAGCCCATCTAAAACTGAGGATTAGCTGTTCAATGTGGATAGCAGGATTCACCACTACCATAACTTGCAGCTCCCCTATATTGTTAACTCCTAAGTTTGATTATAATTTTAACATAAAATCTCATCTAAAGGTAGCGACTAGTAAAAAAACTGAAGACCTCTGGTCTAGGATTTTGCAGTTTTGCATTATTAACAGAAGTGAAACATATGGAAGGAAGCTCCACTCGACTATATCAACAAAATAAACAGCTATAGCTACAGTGAAGTGAAAGCAATATCTTGCATCATATTCCCCAACAACTAAAAGGTTTGCATGTTGTAGAGGAAATTTAACAAAATCCAAATTCTTTAATGAGGGACACGTTAATATTCTGAAAAAAAAAATTATATTCAGATAACTGTCCCAGATAGACTCGACTCATGAGACTGCTTAAGATCTTATTTAACTTCTCAAGGGTCCTTAATTTGTAGATGAACCCATATAATTGAAGTACAGAGTGTTGCAAGTTAATGTACCTGATGGCTGTTTAAAACAAATATAAGACTGGGTGTCAATAAATGAAATGGGCTTCTTGCCATTCTTCTCTACTGTCATTCTCCCCCAGATATGGTTGGGGTTAGATTTCTCTTTCATAGAACAAACTGTACATTAATCTCATCACTTTCTTTCTCTAACCTTTCTGTGACTTCTATGCGGCTGAATTAAGACAAGTTGATTTCTCAGTTAGTCAGTTACAATTTCTATCATTTCTCGTCAAATATGGGCATATCCCTTCAATCTTTTCCAGTCCTCAACTTCTTGCTTCATCCATGAAAATTCTCACCTATTCGAGGAATTTTATGATTTTATCTTTAACATTACTTCATGGAAACTGACAGGCCATAGATATTTAAATTATCAGCCTCCAATTATATAACTCGTTAAGAAATTGGTCCTCATATCAATACAACACCTACATTACAACCTTAATGCCATCCACAATTTCAACCATGTAGTTTCCTAAATCTGAGACAAGCCCTATAATTTCAGTCTGGTGGATGAAATTTTCAAGCACATCCTCAAATTGTTCGGATTGTATATCACACTAATGGGAATTGCTTAATATAACTTGCTTATAATATCAAATATTATTTCCTCTCTTCTGTTGTTCTGCATCTAACTCCATCCTCTTAAAAAGGCCATAGATCCAACATCTAGCCTTAAATGTATGTGTAACAATGTTATAAACAAACAACCGCAGCATGTTAAAAAGAATGGGAAAAAAAAAACTACCTCTTCAAACTGAAGGTATATGTTTCTCTTAGAGACAACAGAAAACTTCGCCGTAACTAGCAAGGTTGCCCCATCTTGTTCCTGTCCAAAAAACGAAAAACAAAAACAAAATTCAATGGTTGATACACTGGCATACAGAGTAGGCGTTCTGAGAAACACATGCACACAAAATAGAGAAGAAAAAGAATGATTTTAGAAGTGAGATGTAGAAAACCAAATAGTATATTTCTGATAAATGGTGCCCCCTGTGTTTGATTCCCTGACCTCCTCTTTGGGGGGGGAGGGGGGGGGCGCCAACCAGATAATAATCAAAGATTGGTTCGCAAAACCAAAAAGTACATTGAAAAGAAAAGGTCAACAAGTTGAAATACATGGCAGAATATTAGTACATGAGCCACTTACTCCTTACGGGTCTGGTGTCAGCACTATTAACAATAGCTGGATCACCACAGATGGCCATTTTATCCCGAAATATGAGGCACTATTCTCACTTGCAAGTGAGATAACACCATTTGAATGCGGATAGGAAACACAACATATTTTACTTACAATATGACAATCAATTCAAATGATGGTGGAATGCACTCCACGTATCTGTCGTTGGACAAAAACTGTGGTGACAACATCAACAAAAAAAAGAAGACCCCAAGCACTTGTATGGTTCAGAATTCCGAACAACAGTGAATTTGTATTTGACTGATTAACAACCTCAGCAGCAATACTTAGGTAAATCTAGGCAATATTTATGGGTCAGGCTTTTGACCTCTTCTATTTCACTCTGAATTTGGTTTGGTTCCTGATAAAAAATAGCTAATCCCATTGCTTCATCCATTACATCTTATAATTGAACAATGTCTTCAGCTTCTAACCATATATTTCGACGAGGCTTGTAAAAACTGTTCAATCAATCATCACTTTACATTAAATGATGTATTGATTATCCCATTTTTCTCAAGAAGGTGAAGATGCAAAGCGGTGCCACTGATACGACCTCTCTCCGAATAGTATGACCTCCAAAATTACATATACTCAGTAAAAACCCAAGCAACCGAATTCAAACTACACACACTATGAGCTGCATTAGACAATTCGACATAGTGGCATTCAAAGAAAAGTTTAACCCAACTTCAAATTACCTCCAGCAAAGTCGGGACGCTCCACCGCACAACATTCCGCACGATCCCCCCGTCCGTCCGGTCCATGCACTCGAACTTCTGAAAGATCTGTCCCACCTGACCCACGCAAACAACATCAATTGTCACTCAAAAAGACCTAAAAAAAAAAAATTAACGCGAATCGTCAAACCTGAAAGAAGGGGAGCCTGTCGGAGGCTTCGAGGAGGACGAGAACGTCGGAGGCGGAGGTGTAGTTGAGGCGCCAGGTGCCGTCGAGGGTCCCCAGGTTCACTCCCGTCCCCGCTCCGTACCGTTCCACGCTCACCTGCTTTGACGGAGACAGAATGAGACGGCTCTACCGACTGAACCGGCCCTGATTGAGAGGGGAGGGGGGGGGGGGACGGACCAGTGATTCTTCAATGGAGGATCGCTGATCGGAGGTCGTGGTGAGGCCACGCCGGGTGTCCTGTACGGCCCTCAACAGGTCGTGCTTCCTCCTCTCCAGATCCGCTGCCTCAGAGAGCGCGGCGGACGGCACGCGCGCGAGGCATCGCAACGGTTTCAAGGGAGGGAGAGGGAGACGGTGACTGTGTCCGTTTCGGATGAGTGGAGAGACCGAGGACGTCCATGGCGTTGTGAACGCCATTTATTTTTTGGTTTCCGTTCTTCAAGCGGAGTTGTGCCTTCCAAGCTACAATGCGGCAAGAGGAGACCGGGGCTTCTCGAATTTACACCTCATTGATGAATCGTGGCTTCTTGACCGCCCGATGTCCATCGCTTGTTTATGCGAACCTACGTAGTTTTTTTTTTTTTTTTTTGCTTGATGTGAGACAGTTTCTTTTATGTTTCAATTTCAGTCCCATACTGGTCTATATATTTAAACTAATATTAACGCCTTCAGTAAAAAAAAATTCTTATTCTTTATAAATACATTTATGTAATTTATTGAGTTATATATTTTATTTTTTTATAAAAATATGTACCTTATTAAATATGATATTTTATTTTTTATAAAAATATATACCTTATTAGATATAATATTTTATTTTTTTATAAAAATATGTACCTTATTAGATATGAGGTATGCTATTTTTAAAAAATAAAAAACATATGTAAATCAGAATTGAGATTGAAAAAGAGATTGTACGTAACATTATCTTTCTTTTTCAAATTGACCCCTCCCTTCTTAGATATTTAAAAAGGAAAAATCAATATAACTAAGCTAAATAGATTTTAGTCCTTATAAAATAGTTCTCTTAAAAGTATATATGGATAATGGATTTGGTCACTGGGTTAAAATCACTGTCAGTTTAAATATTCCAAAAATATTACATTAACTAAACGAAGATCCAATAAAATATTCAAATACTACCTTGTAAAATATGTAAAATCGGTTTGTCATTTTCATGACAAATTTTCTGATCTTTTTTTTTTAAATCTCATTGTTATCTTATACTCACCTATGGTTAAAAAAATGACCGTCAAAGAGAAATCCAGCTACAAAAGCCAACCCAGTTACAAAAGCCATCCGATCTTCAGCCTTTCACCAGTTCTAAAGGAGACTCAACACTGCCATAAATAAAAATAAAAATAAAACATTGCCATCGCCTATGCACGAACTGTTGTGACATTAATTTCATAAGTTAGTGGGAAAAATCCATGTAACCCCCTATAAATTGATTGAAATCCATAAAACTCTTTGACTTTTCTTAAAATTCACATAACTCCCTAAAAACACCTAGCAAATCCAAATAATCCCCTGAATAAAATTTCGTTTACAGATGATGAATATTTTGTGAATATTATGTTTAGTTAACCATAATAAAAAATACAGCATACCAAAAAACCCTACAATGTGTTAAAAATGTGAAAAATCTTCTATAAATGACGATATTACCCTTTCAGATAGGGTTTTATAATATATCCAAAAAGTCAAAATCGTTTTTTATAAGATTTTTCACATTTTTACTACACTGTAATGGTTTTTTAGTATATTGTATCTTCAATCAGAGTTAACCAAACGAAATATTAACAAAATATTTATCATCTATTAATAAAAAATTTATTCAGAGGGTTATTTGAATTTTTTAATAATTTTTAGGGGATTATATGAATTTTTTAAAAAAATCAAAGGGTTATTTAAATCAGAATTCAGTGTGTTTTTTCAGTTATTTAAAAGAGGTCATGTGCCGAGGCCGTGGGTCTTGGTGAGATGTCAGAGACAAAGATGATGTCAGAGTCAGTGCTCCGATGTCTTCTCCCCGAAAGAGCAAAGAGCCTACGTATCAACGTCGAATATTTCATACAATCGGGCATCCTCATTATGCTGATTATATCATCTCAGGAACATTAGTTCAAACATTTAGACCTCATCATGTTATATTTCTGGTTAAACCATCTCACTGGCATTAGTGCAAACACTCCAATTCGTTATGATGTTCTCACATTGGTTTTGACCTCTTATGGGTAGATATTAGGAGCTCAATTGAGGGTATATAACAAGTTGGACTTCAATTCAAGCGATCAAATTCTCTGGATATGGTCCAATTCTGTAGATGACACCGAGGGCACCACCAATCACCAATAGGGCTGGTAAACGAACCAAGCCGCTCGAGCTCGGCTCGGGTTCGGCTCGGTTTGAGCTCATTCAGGCTCGTTCGTTTAGATAAATGAGCAAGCTTGAACAAGTTTTAAGCTCAAGGCTCGGGACTTGGATCGACTTCATTTTATTCATTCGACTTGTTTGTGTTATTAAAACTTAGTTGAGCTTCAACTCCTTTATAAAATCAGAATATTAAATTAATCAAAGTTATGCTCGTTTAAACTCATGAATTGACTCATTTGCTAAAATTTTATTTTCAATTCCTAAAAACCCTAAAATGAAGAAGAACGCTAGGCTGTGAGGCGTGAGCTCGACTCAGCTCGGCTCGGCTCGACCGTTTATAAATGAGCCGACTTGAACCGTCAAAGCTCGGCTCGTTCGGCGTTTACCACCCCAATCACCAACCTCGTCAGTCCCGAGCCCCAACAACGTCCCCATTATAATTAAAATCTAAATGACAATGCCTATCCATCAGATAGGGCCATAGTGGGGTGGGGGGAATGAGATCCAAGTATGAATAAAAACGAGCAGAAGATCTGAATCCGGGGGGGGGGGGTGTCTAGAGAAACAAATAAAAAGAAACAAGTGATATATATATATTTTTTTGATGTAGTGATTAATCTAATCAGCACACATAAGAGGAGACCAAATAATTTTTCCAACATATTGTTTGTCACAATAAGATCCAGGTTAAAATGAAAAACAACACAGAATGGGAGAAAGATCACAGAAGCCAACTGAATAGGCGATTCTCAAATCTTTCTGCTCTCTTCCAAATCAATGGCCTGTCAATATTGAAAATCAAATAATATTTTGTTTTCAAAAAAAGGGTCAGCTTCACATCATTTTTTTCCAGTGAAATTTGCCTCCAATGGAACCGGTTCATTCTCAGCATATTAGCATCGTTTTCATCAACCTGTCAAATGGTAGACATAGCTCTAAGAATTTTGGAACTTCGACACATTGAATAACAGCATGTGTAAAGAGTCCTAGTGCTACTGGAATGAACGCATGTCACTCAGATAGTCAGAAACCATCGTAACAAACCTATAATCTCAGAATAACCCAAGTTCAAGAATAGAAAATGTTTAACCATTTAAAAAAAAACATTTATCCGTATATCCTGCCATAACCTGCATGTTCATACCCTGAGGACCATCCATGTGTCTAAAGCTTATTTTGTTCAGCAAAAAAAGTGGTGTTGACCAATTATATTATAAGGTAAACATAACCGCCTATGGTAATACTGCTTTTTAAAAGAGTACATGTCTAAAGGAGATTCTTTAAAGCAGTGTGGGGAAGAACGAGTACTTCTACCTTTTATCTTCGAATAATGAGACATCAGTAAATGGATTTTCCTAAAATCCTAAAACAACCCATGTCCAGGTTTTTTAGCCATGTGTGGCACTTGTTAGTCAATGGCACACACAGAATATCAAATTAATAAAAGAATATCTATGATTCTATGTTTTAAAATAAACATCAATTTAGCTCCATTAATTTAATTCCACGAAAAAATAGCTCCATTAAAGTAGCAATGTAATTTAATATATCTTGCACAAAAGCTTTACTAATTAATGTAGTTACCTATCTACAATCCACTACCTTGTATTCTTACACACCCTTCAAATTGATTACGGCATGCACTGGATTATTGTTGGAACTCACTATTCTTGGAACCATTTAAGTTCAGCATAGTGTCATCAATCCTGTGAATACTGTGAGCATGATGGGCATGCAGGGAACATCTCCATCCAATTTTCTCGCAGTGGGTCTGTGGCTGAATTATTTTTTCATTCTCTTGATCATCAATTAATGTAGATTTTCATCATGCTTTTTCTGCTTCGAAAATAAACAAAAGAGAGGTGGAGGCGGATGGCTGGGAGGTGGTCAGAAGAAGAGAGAGAGAATGTGAGATTGCAGGGAACCTCCAGGATGTTGGGTTTGCAGGAGGTTTGGCCACGGAAAGCTTGGACTATAAGGAGAAGATGAGGAAATTAGATGAGCTAGCGGAGGTGTTGGGTTCCCTGGTCATCTGGTGGTCGTTATGCAGGCTCACCCAGTGGTAATTGAGGGTGGAGAGCAGCAGGAGGTTGTTATTCCGTGATCGTCTGAGTCGAGTCGAAGGGAGGAGCAGTTGAGGCATTTTTTTGACAAAATGGTAGGCCAGAGCCCTTTAATTAAAATAAAGGAAGTGGCCCAAAGGACAGTACCAAACAAGAAAGATAAGGAACAAGGCTAGAAGAGGAGAATTCTAATGATTCCATTGCAAGGGGGGTCCAAGCTCAATTGTCATGTGATTGAAGGAGCTCTAATTAGAAGATGGAGAAGGATTGGTGAGTATAATTTCTGGGTGTTGGGACAGGATACAGTGATGGTTAAACTTCCAACGATGGTGGCAAAAACATTATTGCTGAAGGAGAGAAGCTATTGGAGGTGACTAGGGGATCCACCTCCTTCGTCGACTATGTTCAAATCGCCCAGAGGCCAGAAGGGGGGTGGGGGTGTGTTTGAAGGGGAAGCAAGTCTAGGTGGTGCTTAGGGGTGTCCCGTTGGTTTGGAGGGGGATTTCAGAGACATGGTCTATTTCATGGAGGTGGTGTCTGATGAGGAGTTCCCACTCATCAAGGCAAAGGTGTGGGCGCCTTTCGAGGTGGTTATCCCAAATCAGGTCTTGGTGGAGGTGGATGGCTGGAAAGCATGCTGGAGAAGTTTATGGCCAAGAGTATCCCCTCGACATATCTTGGGGCGGCCAGAGGAAAAGGATCATCACTCGGTTTGAGGATGGAAGCGCCAGGACTTGTGGGCTGTCTAAAGAGCCTTGGTTATGACTGGATGGTGGCAGAGCAAGGAGAATGGATTCGGGTTGAAAAGGATTTGAGGGAGAAGAAGAGAATTCGGTGCACAACTTGACTCATGATGGGGTGCCGGTGGTAGGTCAGATGGACTCGACTGAGTCTAGCGCTCATCCTAATTAGCCAAGTGGCAGGGGCAGATTGGCGTATCTAAGGGCATCGGAGGTGGATAGCATGGTGGGTTCACTCTCAAAGTATGGGGACAAGGCAGAAGGTGAAGGACAGGTGACATGGGACTGGGCGAACCCTTTTTGGCACATAATCAATGGGGAAATCAAAGTCGTGATGGTTATGGTCATACTTCATTGACACATCAAAGTCTTCTTCAATTCTTCCATCCTACATGGTGGAGCCATGTGGTGTGGGTGAACAACTTTTGCTGGAGTTGGTGGATCAGGTGATGCAGAGACAATTGAAGGTGAACGGAAGTGTCACAATTGGGGCCCACACCTCAAGAAGGGGGGAATCAGGTAGTTGTTGTAGAGAAGATGAGGGTGGTCAATAACGAGAGACTGGATTCACCGGTTCATGACAGACAGTTGGCAGTGAAGGCTTATCAAGAAGGTTTGGAAAAGGTATGCTTAGTGGGACAGGTGGCGGGCTCTCAAGTGTTTGTGAGAGAGCATGAGATTAATCACGGGAACAATCTTGAGCCCACCCAATTGGGCCGCCTAAAACGCATTAATCTGGCGAATTCGATTACTAATGAACCAGTGTTGGCAGATCAGGGGGCAGATGGGCTGTTAGGAAGGCGGGAATCATCTTCGGCATCCATTGGTTCAGAGTTGGTGGACCAGGGGATTGATGGGCTGTTAGGAAGGTGGTGAGCCTTTTAACAGGTCTTCTCACGTGGTTTCAAGCCAAGGCGGAGATCGTTGAAAGAGGTAAGGAGCAGCACTCATCTCGCAAGCATCATGAGAGTACATATGGGAGATGTGGAGAGAAGTTCATGCCCGAGATTCCGAAGGGAGGAATGTTTAGCATGGGAGCCAAAGGGGAAGGTGGAATTGTCAACGGAGTTGCCTGCACGAGACGCGTCTGGTGGAGGATATCTGATACCCACTGTTCTCTGGCAGTGGGGGAAAACCAATTCAGTAGGTCAACGGCCTGCATCAAACCCATGAGCATTGGGTTCCAATTACAAAACGATGTCGAGAAAGGGAGGTTCAAATAGATATATTGCAAAGGGATCTGAGAGGTTGCAACAACAAGAATTCATGAATAAGTCCACTCAATAAGACTCAGGAGGTCAGGAATGATGAGGTTGCGGCTCATGATGCACATCTTTTGTTGGAATGTGAGGGGCCTGAACAACCCTTGTAAGGGAGCAATCAAGGATTTGGTGATGGCTAACAAAAATTCAGTTGTGATGCATACAACAAACTAAGATAAAGAATGTGTCATAGTGATATTAGAGGAAACAAGATCGAAGAAGTACTATTTAAACCATTGGTGGGTGAGTCCAGGGGTATATCCTCATTTGTTGGAGTGGACAGAAGAATGGATGAGGATCTTCAGAATGGAGGAGACAAAGCGGTGGTAAAGGTCGAGGGTATTGTGGCTTAAGGAGGGGGACTACAACACAGTTTTTCCACAAGATGGCGAACCAAAGAAGATGTGTCAATAACATTTTGAAGCTCCACATCAACAATAGGATCAAGGAGAAAGAACAGTGGATCTAAGAGGCGCTGGTGGATCATTTTGACAAGGCATTCAAGAGAAGTCAGGGGTGGAGATCTCTGTGATTCAGTGAAGACCTAAAGCATCTTCCAGATCATTGCCTCCATCATTTAGAGGAACAATTTTTTGAAGAGGAGGTTGAGGAGGCACTCTTTGGAGTGAATGGGGATAAAGCCCTGGTTCTGGATGGTTTTGATCTTCGCTAGGGCGGTGGATCTGTGGTGATTTCAGACCGATCAGTTTAGTGAATGGAAGCTACAAGATGATTGCAAAGATCCTAGCCAATAGATTGAAGATAGTTTATTGGAGACCTAGGAGTTGTCTTCAAGATGGTTTCATGATTGTTAGGAGATGACTCAAAGATGGGAGTGGTAAAAGATAAATATAGTTGCTACGGCTTTGAGGTGGAGTGGTGGACATATTCCCAATGGGTCATCGAGATTGTCCATGATCCCCAGTGGGATCATTAGCATGGCAGGAAGTTTAAGTGAGGCCATCAGCTAGATACGGTATTTTCTTTGGCATGACGTTTGGTGTGGTGATTTGCCTATCAAGGAGAAATTCCCAGACCATTTGGGCTGGTTGTTTATAAAAATGAGAAAAATCACAAGGGAGAACAGGGGGGACACCGGGATGGGCGTTGGAGGAATCTTCAGGACAAGGTGAACATGTAGGTCACGTTGTTTGGCTGGGATTCATGAGGTTCCCCAGGAAGGTGTTCAGGGCATGGTAATATGGAAGACTTAAAAGAGCTAATGTGCGCCTAATGATGAGAGGTCATGTAGTTTGTGCCATACAATAGAAGAGACCATGAAACATCTATTTATACGATGCCTGATGATCATTAGATTTGGGCAAGGATGCTCGAGGCAATTGAGATGACAGTGGATTTTACCACCATGGAAGGTGTTGAGCTAGGATCAAGTCCTAGCCGAGCCCTTGGGATCATGGCTCGGGTACAGGAGGCACCTAGGCGCAACAGAGGCTCATGGCTCGGGCACACGAGGCACCCGAGCGCGACAAGTTCGAGGCGGCATGTGAGGCTCCCGCATCAAACGGGCACGACCGCACTCGCCCAGGCACGTTGCCCTCACAAAGCAGCATGTGTGCACATATCTCGCAGGGTGTGGGACGACCTGGCTCACATGTCCACAGGACATGGGCGGATCTCACGGGTTGTGGTGCCAATTGTGGCATGACATGGCACACACGCCTGGGTAGATCCAGAATGCGCGTAGACAGTTAACACGCCCAGGGACGTGGGCACACAGCAATGCTAAGCAGTTACAGATGCATGTGGATCTCGCGGGGTGGGGCGCTAGTCATGGCATGATGTGACGCACACGCCCGAGGCAGATCCGGAATGCGCGCAGAGTGATCAGCATGTCCAGGGACATGGGCATCCAACAAGGCAAAGCGGTTACGAACGTGCGCGGATCTTGCGGGGTGAGAACTGGACGTGGGACGACGTGGGCACACCGAGAGCCCACTGTCGGTGTGGGATTTCGTCGGGAAGGGTTCGGCCTCCCGTCTTTTCCTCTCGGTCGCGGGGATTCTGTCGGTGTGGGGACCAAAAATCCGCGGGGAGGGGGGCGTGTGTGGGGGTTCTTCAGGGATTCGGATCTGGTGTGCGCCTTGGCGGGCTCGATCGGATCGTCTCTTAGAAGGGTGAGGGTGCAGATAAGGGGCGGCTAATGGGTTTGAGCCGTCGGGTAGGGGGCGGCTAGCTAGGGTTAGCCGTCCGGGGCCTAATTGAATTTGGGCAGAACCTGGGTAAGGAATGGGTTGATTTTTGGCAGAGGTTAAGCCGGTTTAACCTGGGTTTTGGAGGGTGGATTGAGAGGATGATTTTATGTAGGGAATGATTTTTTCTCTCACAAATGGCTCTCTCTCTCTCTCTAGGGATTTTAAGTGGTGGAATGGGCTTGGGAATGAGGGATTGAGGGTGTATTGCGGATTTTGTGAATCAAATTGGGGATGTGAGAATATGTTTTGAACCCCCTCTATTTATAGTAAAAGAGAGGCAGGGGAATATTCAGAGGGTAATAGAGTGGTTTGGTTAATAGTGTGTTTGATTAGACCCTTCATTAATTCTCTGGTTCTTCTGTCAGAGACCAAGTGAAACTAGCCGCCCGATATGGGGCGGCTACTTTCTGGTAGCCGCCCCCATCATGACCTGTCAAACGTCTCATCTCTGACAAGCGGTGGACTCGGGTCGGTTACTTGGATTGATCCAGCCAAGATGGGGCGGCTAAAGGTCACAACCCGCCGCAATGATCAGCATTTAATGCTACTTTATGTCCCATCCAGGGAAGCGGTTCAGGGTCGGCCAGGGGGGACGGCTAGTGGAAACTAGCCGCCTGGTGTGGGGCGGCTAGTTTTGGTTAGCCGCCCCATTCCAGGGTTTTTAGGTTAGGTTTCCGGGGTTTGGGCCAAGGCTTAGGTTTCTAGGGTTTGGGGCCAGGGTTTAGGTTTCTAGGGTTTGGGCCAGGGTTTAGGTTTCAGGGTTTGGGCCCAGGGTTTAGGGTTTCCGGTTTTCTGAAGTTTATTTTCTATTTGATGCCCAAATGTGGGTTATTTCCAGGTGTTAGTTAAAGTATTTTCATCTTTCTGGATAGTCAAAATTGGGGTATTTACACCCACGATGCAGGAAAATTTGCGCCCACGTGCGAAGTGGGGGAGTTGCGCAGGCAAAATGAGTCACACTCTTTGTAATTGCTTGGTCATGGGCTTGACCAAGTGGGGTAGGGGGGCCTCATAGGTCCCAAGACAAAGGTAAAGGGGACAATCAAGTTTCATCCTTGAGTGAATACAACATAACTCTCCTTGTGTGTTTTGTGTGTTGAGCTACAACAGAGAGGTTGAACTAGTGTTTGGGTGCCACACAGGGTCTGAGGCAAATTTTTGGGTCTCTAATTTTCTCCTGTGATAGAAAAGTTGTAGCTGGCTGGCAAGCGGTTGAGATAGAAGATAGAAGTATGAAAACAAAAATTTCTTAATCCTTCGTTCCAATAGTGTTATGAGCATTCTGGTTAACAGGCAATGAGGTCATCTTCAAAGGGGTGACGTTTTATGTTGAAAATATATGGGAGTCAATGATTTGATTCATAAAGATTAAGGTAGATTTTGTGTGGGGGCTACTAGAGCATTGTATGTGGAGGGTCGTATTGTGATTGAGTAGTGTGACAATGGGATTAGTGTTGGCTATGGGGCATCGGTAGATGTCTCTTCTACCACATCCTAGCTATAGGTGTTGTGTTTTTGTGCTTTTGCTTGATTCTGCCTTTGTATTTGGGGATTCACTTTTCTTTAATAAAATTGGGGTAGGATGCCTACCATTTTTTTATGAAAAATAAATTTACAGCATGCACTCCCTCACCTGCGAGATAGCCTAAACTAATAACAAGTCATCTAACTCTAGGAAAGCATAAACTTGAAAAGTAACTCCATCAATGTTTAGATAATATTACTTTAAATTATGAAAATACTAAACAGATACAAAGGATTGTGTATTTAAAACGGTAACAAGCATATCAAAATTATATGTTTCACTACCTATCGAGCAGAATCTACGGATGAAAATATTAACATGAGCAAGCTAAAGTTAATGCCAATACATACCTGATATATAGCAGGGGGGAACTCCCTATCTTCTGGAGGCCAACCCAGGCATTGTGGTTCTGGGAGGAAAGCAACACCACTTCAATAAATTTCTTCAAAAATCAAATGCCGGTACAAACTACTAGAAAACAACCCAGGCTACAATATCAACAAAGGACAACAATTTACTACCTCCCTTGCTGCCTAGATCCAAAGATTATGCCATGCTTCCCATTACTTGGTCCTTTGTTTTGAGAAGGGCTCGAACGTGCTCCATTGCCAATTGCTGCATCTCCAGATGAATGGCCAGGTCTCACTTCTGATGATGAGCCATTTACTTGCTGAAAATCTTTCGATTTGTTCAAAATTTTTACATTCAAGAGATTTTTAGATGGGTTATTATCAACACCATTTGCCTGTTGATTGCGCACTATCTGATTGCCATATAGATCTCCGTTGCGAGATGAATTGGCAGAGTCACTGGACAAAACTGTCTTCCCAGGCTTGGTGTCAGTGGAAGGACCTAGTTTTAAACGATGAGTTTGTGCCACAGGGGTTACAGCAACAGAAGACAAGAACGATGAATATGGAACAGAAGCTGCAGCTACTGCAGCAACTTTAGCAACAGCAGCAGTTGCTGATATGATTTCTTGTGCTCCCTCACGAAGATGAATGAAGTCCCCTTCAATTACAAACAACTGGAATAGCACAATTTGAGAACCATGTTGAAGTAAAAAATCAAGCAATCCAACAATTCAAAAGGAAGGTTTCTAAAGGCTTACTT
Source organism: Acorus calamus (assembly GCA_030737845.1). Lineage (NCBI taxonomy): Eukaryota > Viridiplantae > Streptophyta > Magnoliopsida > Acorales > Acoraceae > Acorus > Acorus calamus. Next base: position 11,305,292 of record CM060872.1, read on the forward strand.
CAGGATGCCGAGCCACAAAGTCATCAAGCTTCCCATATTTTTTCTTGTAGTCATGCCAATGGAGAGGAGAAAGCATCTTGCCAAGCCTATTTGGTAACTGAACCAAACAGATTATCAATTCATCATAAAGGATGAAAACACAATTATCAACATAATAATGTGTGCGAAAATGCAGTGTCACCACTTACAGTTGTGCTGATTTTTATTTGACCACTAGATCCAGAAGGAATGGCACGAACAATGCAAGCCAACAATGATCCTTCTTCCAGAAGAGCAAGTTCAGGCCCCTTGCTTGAAATCAAAACATTCGACATTTGTGCAGCAGAGACAGGTGCTTCAGGCAGAATTGTAACACTGGTGTTGCATTCAGACTCAGTACCCAAACTTACGGCATGGCTTTGAACATCAAATGGAAAATTCATTGCAGCTGAACTTTGTGGTTCTGATGTCAAAGACTCTTGTTGGCTGACCACGGAAGTGCTCTTACTGTGAGTCTGTCATAAAACAGATTTCATGAGTTTAGACTTGGTCCACAAGCATTATGTTCCAAGCTATAACCACTTTATGAGATACAAGATGCTTCACCATGCAACAAAAAATTAAAAAAGAAAAGAAAAATCATTACAAACCTCAATTTCACTCTCAGTTTCTGGCAATTTCAATCCTAACATAGCATGGAACTGAGAAGAGATCTCTTCAGTGTTCTGTTGTGATTCTTGGGGTACTATGTATTGCTTGGCATTTGACCTTAGCCCCTAAATGTGTAATTAAAGTAAGAACATGCATGAGATAACCATCCAAATCGTAAAAGGAAAACATATTACCTTGACATCATTATTAGAGCCAGTAACTAAAGGGTCTGAACTCAGTTGCGGACTGTTGTAAGATTCCGGGTATCCTGAATGAACTTGTTGTGCACAAACAGAGAGATTGTGATCATACTGAGAATCTAAAGGCATATTACTTGGTTCTATCTGAGATGTTGGATATTGATTCATTGTTGGCGCCGGTGAATTACCCTTTACTGCCTATATGAAAATAAATGGGCAAGCAACCCTAAGTGAACCAAATTAATCTATCACAAAAGAATAAGAAAGAGAAATTTTTAGGTTCTGCATACCTCCTGGCTTTGCCATTGTTGGTCTGATGAAGCTGCAGGAATTTGCTGAAAATGGCCTGCAGAATTAGGAGTATGCACAGATTGCTGAAGACCTTGTTGATGCATCATAAAAGGATGGAGTGGAGCAAGCTGGCCAGGTGGAACAAATGTATTCATCCCAATAATCGATGATGGAACAATCGGAGATCCATGGATGTGACCAGTCTAGCATAAGAACAATAAAATGGATTAGAGAGAGAGAGAGTGACAGCACAAGGAAGCAGAGGAGAAAAAGAAAAGATCAAATAGAGAGAGCAGTGGAGCACACGAAGAACAGCCATAGGTGATGGAGAAGGCCAGGCCTAATTCTTCAATTCATCGTCGACATTATCATCTTTTTCTTTTTGGTTGGTATTTTTTATTCTTCAAATAGGGGCTATCAATATTTCTAACAATAATCACCGGATTTTGGCGATTACACCCGCAAAATAGATATACCAAACCAAATATTGTTATCTTGATGATTTGAAAATATGGTAGCAAAAAAATAGTAAGACGAGTGATATGATACATAATTCAGCAATCAAAATAATATGTATACTGCATTGCATAAAGGTCTGAAAATATAAAGAGAATTCATGGACAGACATTAACATAGGGAAATGCAGATGCAATTCATGCGATTAAAGAGTGCACAAACCAGTGGCAGGTGAATAAATTCTCCAAATTCACATTACAAAGAAGATAGGTTGGAATTTCCGTGTGGGAAGTGGGATTGTAGTGAGGCACAGGGTATGGAGACAATAGAAGGTCATGGGGGACTACAAGCCATAACAGTAAATTTGTTTCAGTCCATTGAACAATGAAGCAGAAGATGGCATGTATCATTCTAGCCAAACAATTAACATCAGAAATTATGCCTACCCTGGAAGGCTATTATTATCTTTACTCTAAATTTGCAGTGTTTCAATTTTGGCATGGTGGTGTAATGACAGTTGCCTTGAAAAAAACAGGCTCAATTAAAATAAATTCGTGGACTGCCATGTAAAAACGGCACACAAATGCTGACTGATTTTCTATTAGGCTTAATGTGATTTATAAAGCCAATCTCACCAATTAACAGTATGAGACTCAAAGAATAAACGCAAATTAAATTTAATAGAAAAACTGTGAGGATCATACTATATTTCATGACACATATATCTGAACACACAAACAGTTAGCAAATGATTTTGAATTAACTCACCCAAAAGCATATGTTAATTGATCCAGATATTCAGTACAAGAACCAACAATAAATTGACTGCTACACAATCATAAAAAAGAACTCATTACAAACCTACCTTGATGGATGCATGGATGGCAGAAACAGAAGTTACACTCCCTGTGTTCTCATTTGACATGACCCCAGAATTCACATTTGAAGTGCCAAACTGTATCCCCATGTTTTGAACATACGACAATGGTTCATCGGAATTCACAAGGGTTATTTGTGAATTCTCAGTACTTGTTCCATTCTTTTCTCTCGTCTCAGCCAACTCTAGTTGAAGTTGTTGTATTGTGTGGACATAACGCTGCTCCATTTCTGCATACTGACATCAACAAATACAAAAGTTTGAGTATATAGAAATAAACAAACTCACATGCAGGAGAACTGAAAAGGCAAAAAGAGCTAACCGAATCCCAAGGTACTAAACTAGAAAATTAAATTCCAAACCCAACTTTCAAAAACGGACAGAATACAAAGGTGAAAGCTAAGAGCAAAACTATGACAACCTGTCGCTGGAGTTAAACCAAAAAAGGTTAAATTGCTCAACGTGATCTCTCAACTCAGTTTGCAAGGACTGATTCACCGCATTCAATTCCTGAACACGTGAAACCCACGCTTGTGCCTCCCTTAATTGTTCGTCCTTATAAATGATAGCTTCTTGAGCAACCCTACGCTGAAAGACAGAATGATGTCGAGCATGTCAAGTTTTTCACTGGGAAAATTCAAGACAAGAAATAAGAACATCATTCAAACAGGATTCAACATGAAAGAATAGCATCATTGACCATTGATAAATGTTGGAAGCATAGTGATCCGGGTTACGCCTAGGCGAGTAGCCTTTATACACACCTAGGCATCGCCTGGCCCATCTAGGCCTAATAAATGGATCAGGTAAGCACTTAATAAACTTGATCAATTTATTATGAATGGTTGAAACAAATGAATAGATAATATTCAATCAATGAACAGAAATATAAACACCTAACCTAATGGTTTGGATAGTTACTGAGAAAGTTCATGCTTTAATTAGTAGCATGACAGTGTAGTTTTTTGTTTGTATTGGTTTGGAAGTTCAGATATTTTCCACATTGTAATTTTTTGTTGATTGGTGACTTTGGAACTATGGAATTTGATTGTCAGATAAGTTGTCCTTTTTCTTTTGTTGTTTATTTTCAATAAAATTTTAATCATCATATTGTTTTATTAGCTTACATTTAACCAAGTAGAATATGTTTATGAATTTTGATAATCATGTGATTCTTAGTGAATTATGATAACCATATAAGTAAATATAGAATTTTCTATCTCAGATTCACTTGTACAAAAATGGAATGCATGAATAATTAGAGAACTAATATCAATATGATCACTGGCTTAAAAAATACATATGTGAAATTAAAGCATTGCCTAGGTGCGTGTGCGCATGACCAGCGCCTAGGCTCGCTTGGCCGGCCAGATAACCGTGGTTAAAAGAAATAATATGTAGCTGTCCACATATACAAAACTTAAACAAAATTGAAAAAGTATAAAGGGGAAACAAGCTTTTCACAAAGATATCGAATGTTGAATACAATGCAAAAGTATATGACACTGGAACACATTGCATTTGTATTCAGTCACAAGATATATGAGAAACAAACAATCTTCCAAGTCTTTTCTCTCATCCATGAAAATAGCCTCACAGAATTGTCTAAAAGAGAAACAAATAAATTTACGCACAAAACCAATGTATCTCTGCACAAACCCACTTAAGTCACTAAAGCAATTCAAAAGTTAAGTGCCATCCAAAATCAGAAAAATAATGGAATGGGTAGGTTTTTGTATTTCATCAAGATCAAGATCAAGATCAAGAACAAAACAAACTTATGGCCTCCTCTGGTTCAAGGTTTCCAGTTCACTGCATTTAACACTTCCATTAGCTTTCTCATTTGCTGATCAACTTTTTTTTTCTTTTTTTTGAAAATCGGTGCCCCCCTGTGCACATTTAGCATGATGGGGTTGGATCTCCTAACCTCCCATCTCATCTGCTGATCATCTTACATGGCCAATCGTGTTGAATCCCAATGATCCCAAATATCATAGATTTCCTCAAGCATAACAAATAACCCACATGGCCCCCTTGTTTCTTGGAAATCCAAGCCACCACAAGTTAGGAGTCTCCTTATGAGCAGACTTTCTGTGTTGCATTCTGCCATTAAGATATAAGCTTGATGCTGTGAAGTAAGAGCCTGAATACAGGTTCTGTAGAGTCCGTTAAAATGCAAACTTCAATTTGTATGATTTTTAATCATCCCTCTAATCCGGTTCAAGTTCATGAATACCCAAGTTTATAACCCCCAATCAAGCTTTTTACAATATACTTACTTAATGCCAAAGCAAATATATATAAGTGTACAATAGATAATTTTCATACTGCTAAGTTCATCCAATCACCATTTCTTTAACACGTATTGAGACAGTACCTGATATTCAATCTCCAGAACATTCATCTCAACATCACTACAGAATCCTCATGCTTTCCTTAGCCGTAGTCAGGAAATATGGAGAAAACTTACTGTGATTGGAGAAAAAGAGCATCATTTAAATTTTTTGACAGATGTGGACTGGTTTACAAATTCAAAAAGAAGAAAGATAGGAGCAAAGATGGAAGAAAAAAAAGCCCATCATATAATGCAGTGTGTTGGACAATCTGGTTGAGAAGAAACTAACATATGTTTAAGCGAAAGTTAGCTTAAGTTGACAACACCTGGGATGGTATTCTATTTAACTTAAGTGAGGAGTGCAAAATTAAGCTGTTATTGTAAGACTGAATGGAATTAATGGGAGACAGCACTCAGGTGGAATAAGCCATGGTGATGATGTAAAGAACTGGGGCATTTCTGTTGTTTCATTTTCAACTCTTTTTACCTGATATTTTCGTTTTAATTGGTGGGAAAGGGCATTCAGGTGGAAAACAAATGAAACTCGATGGAGAAACAATGAAAAATTAGAGCGAAAAAACCGGAAAATCACACTATGTGAAAAACCCTCAACGGAAATAGAAAAACTAGGGGCAAAAACAACCAGAAGAAGTCTACTATACTGTGAACATGATGACAATCTCTCCAAAATTCTCCAATCCCAAACTTAGATGTCAACAGAGATCTCGCACAAAAAAATCCTAGAAAACCCTCTCTAAAAACCTCTCAAAAGTACATAAGAACCCTAACTCATTAGGCTGATATCTACGGTTGAAATCACAATAAACAATTGACTGAAATGCCCTTCTCCATCGAATCCAAATAACGAGATCCTTTGGGAGAAGGATCTCCTTCTACTATTATGGGTTCTCTTTGAGGTGATGTGAGTAGTTTTGTGGGGTTTCACCCCCCTTTTTTCAGTTCTTTCTTTCTTCATCTTCTCCCTTCTCTTGTAACGAGATCCATTGTCTCCTTCTATCCGGGGGTTTCTTTTAATAAGAGTCTCCCATCCTTTCCTCCAAAAACAATTAATTGAAATGCCATTCTCCATTGAACCCAAACGAAGAGTGATTTCCTTGTTTACTTTTATGTTCACGATGGTCGCACAGGTCATTTTGTATGGTATTGAGCGCTGAAATTCAAAACACTAGCAAATTGTATTTCAATTATAACTTGATTCGAGGGACCGTATCTCAATGTATCATCAGATGATCAATACAACAGAATCCGGTGGATATAGTAACAAAACCTATTCCTATGATCAAGTTCAACCATTTCTTCAACTTGGTGGGTATACATTGCATTTGAGTGTATCCTTTGGGGTTTTCGTAGAGAAGATTGGCATAGATTTAGGATTTACTAAATTCAAGGCAAGGTGGAGATTTCTTAGTGCCTGAACTTCAGGCATCACAAAAAACGAAACACCCAAGTTTGACAAGAGATACTGGTGTGGCGTTTCTTGATCCTAGGTATAATTCTCTTCTACTGGGATCAGGCTTTTCTTATGCTTTTTTTTTTTTAATTTACTTTGCTTTGTTATCTGTACTAATTGGGTTTTCCCTTTATTAATAATACAAGGGTGACTGTCCACCGTTTACTTGGAAAAAAAAATTGACAAGAAATCTGGGATGCTCAAACTATGAATTCGAATTCTAGGAAATTGTTGTGGGGGACTAGTGCAAAAGCAAGATGCACCAAGGGTTAGTCGTAAGGGCTAAAGATTATGGACACCGTAAATGATTGAGTCACACCCTGGTGGTTCTTAAAATTTCTCTAGGATTTAGAAGGAAATCTGAGACTCGTAACCAGCATCTAGATTGACCTTTATTTAAAGTAAGAACGCGGCCAAAACCAAGTTTTGTTCTAAGGTTGGCGTCATCAGGGTAGGTTGGATACTTAGTAACCTATGATCATCAATGTGACAGGTTGTAAAGAAGACTCTGAAGATGGCTTATTAGTTAAATGATGGTGCAATTGTATGGGGACCCAGACTAAGGGATATGGTATATGAGGCGGAAGATCTGATAAATCTGTCAAATAAAAAGGCTGATTTACATAGAGAAGATACAGAATTCTTGTGCAGCAGCAGCGAAGAAGGCTTTTCTATTAAGCCTTTCTATAAGATTATCATTAGGGGATCTCAGTGATTATCTGGGGATATGGGTGGGAATATATCCTGGTCTACTTAGGTGATATAGAAGTCTAAAAAACATTTAAACATTCAAGCATTTAGGTGATGTTTGGTTCTTGATATAAAACAATCCAGAAGAGCAGAGTGGCCCCATAATACAAGCAAAGGTCACTTGTGGATTGTGTGGGAAGAAAATAGAGGATGTGGAATACTTGATCATCAGACAAATATATTCTAGAAGTATTTGGGCAAAATAATCTGTTTCCTAGGGTAGCTTTCCTTCTTGATACAAGAAATTAACAGGTTTTTAAAGATGCAATGGAAAAAAGGAGCCAATAGCAAAAAGAAAAAATTCTGCCTCCTTGTCCCTTAATAAAAAGAAAAAATTTGATGTACAAGAGTGGAGAATCTGTTGGCTGGGCATTCTCGATGTCAAGCCTAGCCCTGCTTTTGTTTTTCTTCCTCCCCCAATCTTTTTTCCAGTATTTTGTGTTTTATCCTATCTCAAGTTTGTCTTATACTTTTTTTTTAAGGACGAGTGTTGATCCAATGACCCAATTTGTAACCCACTTTTAACAAAGCTTATTTTAAGCCAATGAGAAGATAGATAGCATGTCATCCTATCACTATTGGGATGTGTATTATCACTTTTGGATGGATGAGTTGTCAATTTCTCATCGGTTTGGGTCACTTTTTTTATCAAAATTTGGTAATTGAATCCTTTTCTTTTAATGAAACTGGTACACACTACTAATAGCAGGAAAGGTCTCCAGTGAGAGGATCTTTTCGGTGGAGTAAAGAGACACTTTGATGTACAAGGTAAAGAATATGTTGGTGGGATAATGGGATAATCTTAATGTTCTTGCTGATCGGGTCCAAGCTCCTGAACTGATTACCCAATACCTAGAGTACCCCGATGCAGAACGCACTAGAATGAAATGGTCACACGTAAGGCAGCATAAACTGCATAATGTTATGACATGGATTATCATAATGGACCATTAATCAGTGTTCTAGTGACCGCACGTACTCTTTGCTTTTGATCCACTTATCCTATGTTTCGATTGTTTCCAACTTAACATAAGCATTTGAAAGTATTGTGTAAAGCATTACTGGTGAGTGCTGACATCAGTATCAAAGGTCCTTTGGTAAAAGAAGTAACCTCAGATTCCGGAAGTCATAAAATGAAAATTATATTAAAAGTCGCAACATATTAATTATATATACAATATACTTACTTTCCCAATTCGTTTATTACAACCAGCATGCAACCTATTTTACCTAATCACTCTCATGAGACAACTTGTTAGAATTCAACTAATGACAATGCCCAACACAGTGATAAAACATTTGGTCCTAGTTTACATTCCAAAGCAATAACACAATGCAATTATATCAAAAATTCCTGAAGTTACACGCAAAAGAGAAAAGTAACATGCCAAGCACCAGAAAGAATGTTCTTGAAAATATCTCAAAACTATAAGGATTCCCTACAGAATGAAGATGGATTTGGACATGAGCAAGGAATAGCATTTGAATATTTCATGATCTTATTCCAATTGGATAAGTATCAATTTTTATGTCTTAGTTGACATAAACTGATCTGTGTATATATAATTACAAGGCAAGGTACCTGCTCCTCCAATTCAAGATATTGACCCTCCTTTTCCCGTATATGTTCTTGGAGCTCATGTATTTGTTTAATATATTGAGCTCTTTCAGCTTCAGTGTTGTCACGCTCCCTTCTGCATCAACACAACCAGAACAAAAGAAAAAGAAAAAAAGAAATACTGCTTGAATCTCATGTATCAATCCAGCCCATCCAAATACCAAACAAAAAACAAGCTTAAAGAAAGGAAAAAGAAATCTCTAAATATTTTTGAAAATAAAAAAATTGAAAAAAGAAATCTCTAAAGATTTCAATATAATAAATTCCCTTGAATTTGAAACCCAAGAATATTTGTGTAGATTAGTTACTAGGTGCCTATGACGACCAGGTCATGGTCCATCACCTAGTTTTTGTAAAGATAGTGAAGCCATGTAAAGTAATAAGAAAACACAAACACGGTAAATAAATATGTGGAATAGACAATCAAGAACACATACCGAAATGTGGCCAACTCTTTATTCTGTTCCCTCAGAAGGTCTTCTTTAGCCCAGGCCTGCTGTAATAGAAGAGACAAGAAGATATTAACTTGACATTCTTCCAAACATAGAAAACAACATATTAACCTCCAATAAACAACAGCATGCATTTGAGAGGAGAAAACAAACTGCTTCATTGTTGATCTTCGCTGCACGTAGCTCTCTCTCTCTTTCCTCCACCTCCATCTGCAAATCATGTATATGATGGTCTTTGTCCTCTAGTTGTTCCTACAGTAACAAGAGAACCAAAAAACAACTAAGCAAGCAGAATTAAATAACTAAAGCACGAGCATTGTTCGACATTCATATCATCAAAAAAAGGAGCTTTAACTTGTACCCACAACCAATGATGAGACAAATACTCCAATTAGCAGCATTATTGTTTTAGTCCCTTGAGAGTAGAACTTCAAACATAACGAAACACATATAGACATCACTTAGGCCCCTTTTGGCAGTGGTATATTGACCGGTATAATTAAGGTATATACAAAGCTGAAATAGAAATCTAATACCATTTGACAACAAAGTTATTGAGAATATTTTAGATATTAGAATGCAGTGTTTAACCAGTCCACCTGAGGAATGGATGAGGATTTCTACCATTTTTTCATCCACCAATATAGATATAGACATATAGTAAATACCCTTATATAAAGTATTAATAATATTTGGTGCATCAATCACTCTTCTGTCTTTTTTATATTACAACACTTTTCTCTTAGGGGTAAAATTGAAATTTAAAAATAATATATCCAGATTATACCAAAGGCCGGCCAAAGATAAAAGTGATTTATATAACAAGAGTAATTTATTAAGTCTCCAAACATAAAAATGGGTTAAGTTCACTGATATAAAACCCTACATTGTGGTAATACTTAGCCAAGAAAATCCAATGCCAAAGGGGACCTTAATGTCTGAAAAATATAACAAACTAAATGTATATGTCCTTCCAACTTAAAGATGGCAGAAGACAACATCAGTAACTCCTGGCTTCAGCAAGCACAAATTGATGGTCTAACAAACACATGTTTATATGGGGCAAAAACTTTTAAAGATGGAACATGCTCCCTAATTCAAGACAAACAATCAACATGCACAAAACAGTTTAAATCTGATATAACCTTCAAACTTGCAGTAGCATCGGCCTGCTCCTTCATCTGCTGGTTGTAACTGTTCTGCATCCCGAGGATCTCCGTCCGGGCAATGATGCGGGCCTGCAACTCGATCTCCAGCTGCTGGAGTTCACCCCTCCGGCGCGACACGTCATGCAACTGCTGCTGCATAAGGTCAGTGTCGCCCGTTATCGAGCAGAAATCGACGTCATCCAGTGGCCCAACCACGGTTCCTTCCTGCACCTTACCCAACACCCCCACAACCCCAATCATCCCCGTCCGATTGTTACTCTCGCCCCAAAATGGAAAAGAAAAGAAAACAATGCTTCCCATTGTTTACCTCGTAAATCGTTCTCTCATCGGATTGACCTATCTTTCCCCGCTCCAGCTGGTCCTGCTAGACGGTTTGTATCAATTGGGGTTGGAAGAGAAGAAGAAGAAGAAACCCTAATAAGACAATAAAAAAAGATGGGTTTCTTTACATCAGTGTTCGATTGCCGGATAGAGTTGTCGGGGACGGTCTGCCATTCCTTCCTCGGACCGGCCTGCGACGAAGGCATAGGCAGTGTTGCCCCGCCGCGGACGGCGGCGGAATCCATCAGTCGATCTGACGCTCCTCGAGTTCAAAACCCCGAGCGATCAAGAAGAAATAAAGACCGCTTTTTTTTATTTTTACTGAAAGAGGTGTTGAAACCCTAGAGAGATCCACTTGTAGAAGAACAAACAACCAATTGCCGAAAAGAAAAAAAAAAACAGAGGGAAACAGAAAACCCAATCGTCACTTCTAAACCCCTGACAAGTCGCTTTTTTATATCCGGTTTTATTTGATAATATCCTGGCGAATAATTTCGGTTTAATTGAATTTTTTTTATTAATTATAGTTATTTATTTATTTGATTAGAGTGAGGATATCATAAGGTTTAGAATAGAGAAATTCTTTTTAGTAGTGGAATAAAGGAGGAATCGGACGGAATAATTGGAGAATAAATTTTAAAAAAAAACTATTTGCGCCGAGGGAATGGATTAGTATAACTATGTCAGAATAGGTAAAAATAAACTTATATTTGTATTCTAGTCATTTAAAATTATGTTATTCTATCTAATTCATTTACTTGTATAAACGAGTCTCACTCTTAAATCAATTGTCATCACCTCTTGTAGTTCAAAAGGCTTAGAGGTCAAATCATTTTATCACTTTTCATTATCCACAATTTATCCATGATCAACCAAATAACAAAAACCTCATTATTATATTTTTCAATGAGAATAACTAAAACACAACCAAACAGAAAATCATTTATTCCATTGATATAGTAATCTATTATTAAAATAGTCATAATTCCATAATAGTTTATCTCTATCCAAACGACATTAAGCCCCCATTTGGTTCCAGATTGTCCTGGAATAAGTAGGAATTAGACGGAATAGCCTCAAAATGGATGCTTAGACAGCTGGAATAAATTAGAATCGGTATGCCAATATTAAATGATATAAAGTGGTATATGGATTCCAGCTAACTCGTGGAATTAAGTTATTCCAAGTTATTCAATCTAAAAGAATATGTGGGTCCATTGTCAAATCAACTGTCAATACCTCTAGAAATCAATTATCATCGTTTTTTTATCTTTTATATATCTTTATCCACAACTTATTCATATTTTATCCATACAACAAAAATTTTATTATTACGTTTCTCAACGAGAATAATTCAAAACACAACCCCCCCTATGGCGTGGAACATAAGGCAAGAATAAGGAAGAATACATGAGAATAACTCAAAAAAGTTGTTTGTTTTGATAGAATAAATTTCGATAGTTAAATCTGGATAAGCTAGGATAAGGTCTAATAATTATTTTAAGGAAATGTTGGAATTGCTTATCAGGACTTATTCATGCCAATTGATAAAAATACCTTCTCTGTCATTTTAAAAAACTATCTCACCTAACAGTCTCACACAGATTCCAAAAACTGTCACAATTAGTAAATCATCATACATCTCTCACACTATTCCCAAGGGGTATAATTGTCATTTAAAAGTCATAAACTCTTATTCATCTCTTATCAACCATTTATCATCACTTTATCCAAGGTGAACCAAACAAAAAAAAAAAAATTTTTACGATATCATGAGCGAATAACTCAATATCACACTCCATATTCAACCAAATAAAATATTGTTTATTCAATGTAGATTGTTATCTATTGTACAGTATTGCTATCATGAGCGAATAACTCAATATCACACTCCATATGGGGGGAACAAAATTAAAAAATTATTTTATCTTATTTATATTAGAATAGTTATAAACCTCATAATAACTTAATTTTCAAACTAAACGGGGGCTAAGTATCCAATGGGATTAGTCAATCATTTTTTCATTGACATAAAATAGCGATGTCTATGAATTTTAAATCATGAGTTATTCAATCGAGACACTAGTTAGTTGACAAAAATTCAAGTGTTGTTCGATTGAGAAATTAGTTCGTTAACAAAAAGTAAAGCTTATTCAATGGAGACTACTTGTCATACAAAAAATCATGAGTTATTGATTTTAACGATTGTGAAAACTTAGGTAAGTTATGGACTTTTAAATCATTATCAAATTTTCATGCTTGTGGCAGGTCTGAAGATCAATCCAGTTAAGAGTGTGCTCATTCCAATGATGGGGAAGCAAATAGGCTCACTCACATCTTTGGGTGACCAACCATCTTGTTGCTCCCATGCAAACATTTGGGACTTCCTCTGACTAAGGGGTTGTCGAAGGAGGATTGATACCCGGTCATTGAGAGAATGGAGCGAAGGTTGGCTGGCAGGAAAGGAAGGTTGTTGAGCCTCAGTGATAAATTGATGCTCTTGCAAATAGTCCTTTTCTAGCTTGCAAATATTCTATCTGGCTACCTTTTGAATACGGAAAGACATCCTTGACCGATTAGAGAAAATAAGGAGGAACTTCCTTTGGCATAGGACTAATTAAGGGGAAAAGAGACCAGCTATGATTAAATGGGACGCGGTTTGCTAAAGCCGATCTGAAACTCAAAACCTATTTTTTGGTAGCTACAGTGGAATCATCTCATGACATGCACATGTATGGATAGCATCAGCCTTCATGTACAAGATATGTCCATTATGTCGCAGCCAACTGGAGATTGTGATATATCTATTCGTTGATTGTTATTTTCATTGCCCAATGTAACAACAGCTTTCAAGGAATATCCTTCCTCCACAATGTATGTAGAACACCTTTCAAGAGGGAGACAACTTTATCCGTGATGAAGTTTGGGGTACAGCCCCTTGTGGTGTTTAAAAAAAGATGTTGTTCATCACTCTAATGTGACAAGTTTGACGGGTTTGCATTCGTTAAATCTTTCAAGAGCTTGGACTCTGTGTATGTTTCTCAGCAAGCAAGGCCTTAGCGCAGGCCTCAAAATGCATTCGAATTCTCACAAGGATGGCACCCGAGGCTATCCCACCGGGCATCCAACTCACATGGCTGCAACCAGTGTAGAATGCTTCCTCTGTATCCCCATTAGGGGTGGGAAGTCAGGTAATTCTTATGTCAGATGACAGTGTCGACGTATCGAGTTGAAGCGATGAATCATGGATTTACATGTCTGTGATCCCCTGTACCAAGTGTTGGGAGCGGGATACACGAGTTAGTCATGGGCAACACCATTAATGGCAGAGGCGGATGCTATTTGAGTGGGGTTAGTGGAGCAGATGTTCTTACCCGATTGGTGTTAAGCCTGTATCATTTAGAGTCTTAATTTTTTTTATCGGAGTCGCTAAAATTTTAGTTTTTAGCCACCTGCTGGAGTTTGAGGACTCTGATTGGAAATTTGACTACATATTATGTGTCATGGTACGGTTTAGTACTGCCCATAAAATTTTCATTAAATTCCGATAACGTTTTTGGAATTATGCAGTTTTGATTAGTATTAGGATTTGATTTTGTTAAAATTCAAGATGAAGATGTTTAAATATGATATTATCATGAGATGTTCAATTTTGAGCTAACTTTCATATAAAAGTGGAATTGGATCAACTGGATTTATGTATCAAAAGTTATGAGTATTTTTCCGATTATACCATGAGGATGAGAAATCCTGACAACAGTCATGTATGATGTTTAGCATAGATTTTGAAATAGCTAGAGAGGTTATTTGATCTGGATATAAACATGAAAGTTGTAGATAGACTTCTTGGCTATCCAATGGCATTAAAATCGTATAATTCGGAGCTATATTGTGGAAGTTATAGCCGTTCTAGTGAAGACTGTCTAGAATTTTTAGTCTGAGGACATCTTGGCCATTCCATCCCTCCTTTGCCTATTTAATCCCCCCAAATCCCACGTCCATGGCTCTCTCTTTTCCCTCTTTTGATCTGGTCCAGCCCCTTTGTGTGTGTATTTTGGTGCTTGATTGGGAGGGGAAGTGAAGGAAGATCAAGTGAAGGTGAGTTTGTGTGTATGCTTGTGTTGTTGTCCCTTCTTTCCCTTCCTCCTCTGGCTCCTACTCATTGATTCCCCCACCTTATTTTCAGCCCCCTTTCAAGTGTTTAGTTTATTCATCAAAGAGAAAAAATGAAGGAGAAGAAGATGGAGCAAGAAGAAGGCACCCAAGTTGAGGTGGTGGTACCGGTGGTGGCGATCGAGGTGGTTGCGGGCGTGCTTGCGAAACCTCCACACCTCCCCCCTTCCTTCCCCTCTCTTGGTGAGTTGTTTCCCTCTTCTTTTGTTGGTTTCAATGCATGTTAGGGTGCTTGGGAGGGCATGCATGTGGGGGTTTTGTGTTGGATTGCATGTGGAGCATGGGGGGGGGGGGGGTGTAGAGGTCCGGATGCGCGGGTCTGCACGCTCGAACGCACGCGCAGGTGTGTGCGCGGCTGCAGGAGCGCTGGGCGCGCGGGAGCGCGCGTGCGTATGCGCAAGGTCGCGCTGCGGGTTGGGCGTGCGTGTCTGCACGCGGGGCACTTGGGGCTGCGCCTAGGGCTCCCCGGGGGTGCGTGTGGGGCTGTCCAGGACCTTTTCGGGTGTGCTGAGGGTTGGCATGCTTGGGTGCGGGTCCGGGAGGCTCGAGCACGCATGTGTGCGTGCATGCTTGCGTGCGTGCGAGCCTGTATGTGTGCATGTCTAGTCTTAGACTTTCCTAATTATTTTGTGTTTGTATGTAGTGATACTCATCTTTTGGATGCCTTTGCCTTGCAGATCTCGTCGGATGGGATGTGCGACGGCTCGGGTATTGGTGAGTGGTTCGATCGCGTGCGAGCCTGTATGTGTGCATGTCTAGTCTTAGACTTTCCTAATTATTTTGTGTTTGTATGTAGTGATACTCATCTTTTGGATGCCTTTGCCTTGCAGATCTCGTCGGATGGGATGTGCGACGGCTCGGGTATTGGTGAGTGGTTCGATCCAACCCTTCGACATGCGCTCGATGCGCGTAGTTGTGCATCGCGCATCCATGGAGCTTCCTTGCACCCCTATTATGTTAGATATTGCATTATAAGTTAGTATAGCTCGTATATTGCGTAAACCCCTTATTCTACCATATACTTGCATATGTATTGTATTCGTGTTTGAATGATCGTGTTTTCATGCGCCCTCGTATTTTAGCATGTATTTCTAAATTGTGTATGGATGTATTAGAATATGGCATGCCTTATGTATGTATTGTAATATACTACCCCCACTATATTAATTATATCCAGTATGCTTAATCCTGAGTTAATAACCGGATGCACAACTAATATTCCCTTACGATAAGATGGAGGACGTGATATAGTTGTTGCATCCATCTGTTGGGGCAAGGCTATGACCAGCTTCCTGAGAGGATGAGGCTTTCCCTCTCTCTCGCCTCCCTCTTTGCGTAAACTGAGTAAGTAGATGCGGTTCCTACTTGACTCAAGTCCGCTCGGGATTATCAGTATGCACCGGTTGGTGCATGAGATCGCGCTTAACCCTCCCCTTGGAGTTGGTGATATCCAACGCCTGCTTGTGTCATCCTTTGTGTGATTGAATATTTTATTATGCCCTTGTATGCATGTTTAAGTAGGTCATTTCCTTGTATGCATGATGTATGAATTGTTAATGATGTAAATCCATGTGAGGGAGTACCCCTATAGTTAATTAATATGTTATCGTGCATGTGGTACGCGTAACTGTGATAGAACTCTCCTGTAAAATATATGCGCATGTTAAAACTATCGGGCCTATCCGTGATAGGCGTGGGTACGACCCGCTATCGGGTTGTACCTCATTAGTTAAGCGCTAGCGATTAAATCGCCCCCCCCTTGCATCCAAGTGATGCATCTGTTTAGAATTCAGGAGAATTCTCCGTTGTATCGGTTTTGTTAAACCGACAGTTACGACATTAAGTTGGGCCTATCCGTGCTAAGCGTATGTATGAATCGCTTGTTGGGTAGTGCCTTGAGCTTATTTCTTCTCAAGAGCAAAGGTAGCCCCTCGCGTCCGAGCAATGCACCTGTGTGGGAATACAAGAGTATTGGTTATCTTCGATATGTGATTATCAAATGTAGTTATAGTTTCTCCCAATATCGTCGGTGTAGGAACTTCCCAGCATTGAAAACGCTGTCCTGGCACCGGGCTCCCATCCGTAGGTATTACCGATGCATCCAGGGTTGTACTGATCGTGGGAGTATGTCAGGTAGAGGCTACCCGGGGAAAGGGCTACCGTATGATATAGAGAACATAGAGTCACCCCCGTTCGTTGGATCTGTGTAGGAACTTTTCAGCGTTGAAAACGCTGTCCAGGCACCGGGCTCCCATCTGTAGGTATTAGCAATGCATCTAGGGTTGTACTGATCGTGGGAGTATCTCAGATAAAGACTACCCGGGGAAAGGGCTACCGGTGGACCAAGGGTGTAGAGCCAACAAAGTTATCCCGAAAGTCCCTAGGGTCACCCCTGCGGGGGCTAGGGTGAGGTTGAGAGTGTATAGTGAGTCACATGGTGTCGTGGCTCTAGTACCCGTCGAGTATACTCTGGGTATGTTGTGTCTAACGCTTAAAGTATGGTAGTGAATCTCTACCTCGTAGCCGTTAGACTCATAGTATCATGTTATCCAGTAACACCAGGTGTTATGGTTAACCCTTGTTTTCTCCCCAAGAGTCCCAAGAGCCTCCCTTTGGGAGTGAGGGTGAGGGTGAGGTTGGTCGCGTCGCCGCGTGACCTTGTTACCGTTGGGTTTCTACCCCTGCCTTTCCTTGATAGGAATTTGCCTTAGTGTTGAATTATTGTGTTGGTGTTTGGTTTCTAGCCACTCACCGAGCTTTTAGCTCACCCCTCGCGTACTGTTTCTTTTATAGGGGCGTTGTTGGGCGTGGAGCTGGAGCTTCCTTGTGGCGTGGTATTGCGTGCGTGGAGCGTTCCTTCCGGTGGTTGGCGAGTGTGAGGCTGTCAGCAGTCTTAGAGTCATTGATGTATTGTAAATCGTGCATGTCGCACATGTTGTGCTTTTTATTGGACTAGACTTGGCTCTCATGGACATTGATTGTGTGTTTGGGTCTGTAATAATATTTTTGAGTTACAGACATTGTTGATATTTGTATGCTTCCTCATTTCGATGAGTTATCAATTATCATTGTCTTGTTAATCTTGTGTGTTTTATATTGGCGTCATTGTTGACCTCCTGTATTTGATAGCTGATACTTTATATTATTGCCACGTATCGGGGACGGCCGCCGTGGGGCGTGACAAAAGTTGGTATCAGAGCCTGGTCCTGTTAGAGCCTAAGTCGAGTCGTATAGATGAGTCGTAGGATTGTCATCCGAGTACTCTGGTTTTAGAAGTTTTCTTAGGCTGCTGACATGCTTCCTCGCATTCGTGGACGTGGACGTGGCCACCCCTGGACCCCCCTTAAGTTGTCGACTGGGTCGACTAATCAGGGTCAGTGTATTGGGTCCCATGTTGTGGGACTAAGGCTTGGGAAGGAGTTTCCAGCCCAGTTGTGTTGTATTGATCGACTTGTTGTGATTGATGGTTTGGATCGCATCTCAATTATGGAGCTTCGTTCCTGGACATCGGTATTGCTAGTAACCATGGAGTTCGTGAACGGCACATGCTTCCAGTTTGAGGATGTGGCGTTTTATCATTAATGAGTGATGTCTTCTTCCATTTTCCTGCTCGGGATTAAGGGGCCTGGAGAGGTCATCATTGAGACCCGGGCTAGGGTGCTCCGTGTTCCTCGTTTGATTGTCGGGATATCCTATATCGGGACCTCAAGGTGCTCTCCCAATAGGTTCTTTTCCCCAATCAGGGAATATCTTTGAAACATCTATTTGATGATTGCTTTCCCTCTCACTCGGAAGGTGCTATAGCGAGTGGTGATGTGTACGATCGGGATTGAGTGCGTCCGTTTGCAGCTTGGTGGGCAATAGCTTATGAACTAGGGTTCCATAGCCACATCTGGAGTCGCTTCGATATATCATCGTGCGTTGTAGTAGCCCGGTTGAGGCCAGAGTCCTGTGAGGTGCTCCCAGGTACTATCCATGACGCTTGTTGATGTGTCCATATAGCAGAGATAGTGGACGTGAAAGGCTACCAGGTAGGGGCCACACCGGCAGAGTGCTACTGGATGATGTCGAGAGTTTGGACTCCCCGTGATGAATTTGCTCATTGAGTGCATGATGCTAGAGTTCCAATGATTATAGTTGGGCGACCTGTTGGTGGCAGCATGTGAAGCACAGTTTGCAGTACTGTCGCGTTTTGCCCCCACATGGGTCGTAAATGAGGAGACGCAACGCTAAGCGTTCGTGATGGAACTCAACCGCCATATCAAATGGATTACATCGCATATGCGTTGTCGGGGTTCGACAACCTCCTATTGCGTGTCTTGCGGATTAAGTGCGGTCGAGCGGCTTACCCAGAGTGTAAGTGACATCATGAGCGCCAGCCATGCTCGAGGAGTAGAATTTAGACTTAATCGTCCCAGAAATTATTTTGATCTCCCCGTTGAAGATCAAGTTCCCCTTGCTGCGAATTGATGATCTGTTTAGACAAGCTCTAGGAGTTAGTGTCTTTCTGTCGATCGATCTTCGTGCAGGGTACCCTATTTGGAGATCTGGGAGTTGGGCATTCAGTAAATGGCCTTTCGTGACCGTTTTGGGCACTATGAATTTTGAGTACTGTTGTCGGGGTAGATGAATGCGCCAGATGCCTACAAGGTTCTCAAAAGTTGTGGGCTGTTTAGACCTCCGTGGGCTGTTCTAAGGTAGCCTTCATTGAGGTTGTTGGTCGGCATGCCCTCAGGCAAAGTTGTGGATCGTCGCGTTGGAATGCGTTCGTCCATAGAGATTCCTCAGTGGATGTGGGAGTGAGTTATCATAGATTTCGTTGCAGGCTCGCTAAAGTCACGTTCAGGTCACGACGCCGTCTAGGTGATCATTGACTGACTGACTAAGTCCGCATTTCCCTCCCTATCTGTCTAACTGTGTGACAACTGAGACTTTTAAACCGCAATTAAACTAATTTTTTAGTCGTGTTTCTGATATTCCAAATTTTTATAATTTGGCATGATTGGAATCCTTGTGTTGTTAGATTTCCAACGCTTTTTACGGATCATGAATCGGACTTGTATCGAGCAAGTTATAGCCATTTTTGTGCCTTGGGGAAAACTGCCCAAAGGCGGCTACTTGAAAGTAGCCGTCCCTGTCGAGGGGTGGCTACTCGAAAGTAGCCATTCCTCATCAGGCGGCTTAATTCAACAAGCCGTCGGGCACCTGTGCACAGAAACGCAGAAATTTGATGGAACTATCGAATATTTGATTTATTTTCTTCGGGGGGTAAGTCATTGCACGTGTTTAACCTTATAAATGCCTAGTTTTGGATGCCCTAGGACCCATTTGAAAACCCTAATACGAGTCCTCACTCTCTCTTATTTTATCAAACCCTAAAAGAGGTCTTTTGGGTGATTTTTGAAAGAAAGTCCTTTGTGGAATAAGGTAGGTTCTTTTACTTCGTTTTTCTTTGATAATATTAGAGTTTTAATTGCTACTGATCACCAATGATGGGTTCATCCCGAGGTGATTCGGGTTTGTGTGGTTTTATGGGTTTTTCCTTCATTTTATTTCATGGTTTTATTTGATATTGAATTATTTTGGATCTTGATGTTATTAATCCATTGATGAGGTTTTTAAGATATTTTTACGAGATTTACATGCTTTTTTTGAACATTTATACATAGATCATGGTTAAGGTTATTTTTCTTAAGATAAAAAGCATGTTTAGAGTTTCTAATGCCTTGTTTTGGGTACCACCTTGCATGAATCCGAACCTCATATGATTTCATCACTGTTTTGATGATTTTTATTGCTGATCTATGTGATTTATTCGTATATATATTAGATCTATTGTTTTCAAGGTTTTTCGGATGGATTACATAAGCTTTCGATGCATTACTCATTGCCTTGCATGGATCTAGGGTTAGGAAGACATGATCATCATATTAAATTTATTAGATCTAGATCCTTGTATGGTTATGATGTTTTCTAGTTTTTATGTATTCAGATTTATATTATTATTATTTAGGTTTTGTCGATTTATCGATTTTGAATAAAAACTTGCCTAGGTCTACACAAATTTTTCATGCATGATAGAAACATGTATTAGGATATTTTATCACCATCGACCTACTGTTATTTAATACTTAAACACTACTTTAAGGTATAAAAATATATGGTGTTAATATTACCATTTTTCAAATTTGTTCTATAGAGGTTTCATCATTTTTTTTCGGTATTTTGATTTATCATCGAATCGATCATTTAGGGGATCAAACTTAAATATTTTTAATGTATTTTTATGTGTATTTTCTATATGAGAGAGAGTAGGTACGTGTTTTTGAATGTTTGGGTGGGAAGTCGGGGTCATTAAGGGCATATTTGCTGTTTTGGGTCTGTCGGGGGGTGGCTACTTGAAAGTAGCCGTCTGAGATCAGGCGGCTAGGTTTGAGTAGCCGTTGGAAGCCAGGCAGCTACATTTGAGTAGCCAGCTGAGCCAGTTTTTTGGTGATATTTGATTTAGTTAATCATTATATTTCGTTTCTGATCTGGTTCATTGATATGAAAATCTTCAGGAGCAGTAGACTCTCGTTAGCTTCCTTGTTAGTCCGGTAGTCTTGCGTAGGACCGGAGGTGAGTGGGTCTAGTCTCTAGTAGCTTTTGAAAAACTACCTATATTTATCATATTCGCATCATGCTTATGTTATGAATACGACTGTTATCTTGAGTATAGAATTGCATGAGCATGACATCATGTTTTGAGACGTTATTTTGCGTATGAACCGTATAATGATTATTATGTTATTCTTGCATGCAAATATATGAATTGTAGAGGTCATCTTGCATGCATATCATTCGTCTGCGTGACGAGGGTCTGCGTGACTCAGTCCAGTAGGACCGTGTCTGCGTGACACCCGTCTGCGTGACGCCGTCTGCGTGACGATTGGTCTGCGTGATCAAGCTCTAGTTGGAGCGCTTTTGGCTGCGTGCCATATGGGCATGCTTGTCCGTTGCATCATACGCATCATGTAGATAGTATGAGATGGTGGTTATTTCCTTTAATGAGAAGCATTCAATTTTATCGTAATATTTGTGAAAATTTATATTATGTTGGTTCAGATATTTTAGAAATCTTTCTGAAGTTGTAATATTATTATTATTATTACTATTTGGATGCTAAGGTCCATTCACTAAGCGTGTGGTAGCTCACCCCTCCTTTTTCCAACCTTTCAGAGTAGCCGTTGGCGATCGTTGTTCGTAGGTCGGCATTGGCGATCTAGTTCTCGTTTATTCCGTTGCATTCGTAGGTGCTTAAATAAGCCTTCTTCTTGGCATGTAGTGGATGTCCTTAGCTTTAGCAGCAAAACTACGAGATGTTTTATTTTAAGCAAATAAAGTACTCGTGTGTAATCATTCGTCTAAGAATGAATTATTGTGATCATTGATTTGGTTTATATTTATGTTTTAAAAACTTATGTGTTTTGAATTAATGTGTTAATTTATTTCATTGAAAAAGTTTGAGGTTGACGTGACGCATCGTATCGCATGCCTTAATAGAGGATAATAGGTATGGGGCGTTACAAACTGAGTCTCTGGATGCTTCGACGCGGGTATGAGCCTTCACGATTGTTCACCTTCATGGCACTCC
The DNA here is from genome assembly GCA_030737845.1 of Acorus calamus. Taxonomy (NCBI): domain Eukaryota; kingdom Viridiplantae; phylum Streptophyta; class Magnoliopsida; order Acorales; family Acoraceae; genus Acorus; species Acorus calamus. Next base: position 11,327,668 of record CM060872.1, read on the forward strand.
GGTCGACACTATTTCGGATCGAGACGCATGGGTTACTTTGAGGTGCTTGCGCAACCTTTGGCCAGATGAAAAATAAATTCCCCAAAAAATATCTCCTAGCAATTCATGACAACTCTAGTAGTGAAGCAAATGGAAGAGGCACGATAATCTTAACATGTCATTTAGATTACACTTTTTGGAGGATACAGATTAGGGAATTAATTATAAGATCACTTGGTGACTTTTATATAAAGTCATAGAGATCTGCAGCCAATCGTGGGTGTAGATACCCTAATTTTGACCGTCCAGAAAGACAAAAGTACTTTAAGTAACATTATGAAATGACCCACATTTGGATATCAAATAGATAACAATTCTCGAAAAACCCTGAACCAGAAAGCTCCAACACTTAGAAAAACTTAGGGCCCTGGAAGGGGTTGCTAACCCCAACTAGCTGCCCCCCTGGCCGACCCCTAACCGCTTTCCTGGATGGGACATAAAGCTATATTTAATGCTGATCATTGCGGCGGGTTGTGACCTTTAGCTGCCCCATCTTGGCCGGTTCAACCCAAGTAGCCGACCCAAACCACTGCTTGTCAGAGATGGGACGTTTGACAGGTCATGATGAGAGCGGCTACCAGGAAGTAGCTGCCCCATCTTGGGCGGCTAGTTTCAACTAGTCGCCCTTCACCTGGTCTCTGATAGAAAAACAGAGAGTTGATGAGGGGTCTAATCAAACACACTATTACCCAAGATTTTTTATTACCCATTGGACAATCCCCTGCCTCTTTTTTACTATAAATAGAGTGAGTCCCATGCCTTTCAAACACATCCACAAAATCATCTTCAACATCTTGAATTCACAAATCCACAACAATTCACATTCCCTTTCCACCACTTCAAATCACTAGAGAGAGAGAGAGAGTCCCATTTGTGAGAGAAAAGCCCATTCCCTACACAAAATACCCTCTCAATCCACCCACTGAAACCCAGGTTAAACCCAGCTTAACCTCTGCCAAAACCAAACCCATTTCCTACCCAGGTTCTGCCCAGGTTGACCCAGGCCCAGGACGGCAAACCCTAACTAGCTGCCCCATACCTGACGGCTCAAACCCAGTAGCCGGCCCCCACCTACACCCCATTTGTCCCAAGACTCCTCTAGCCAAGCCAAAAAGCAGAATAGGATTACCTATTTTTCACCTTTGTGTACGGTATATTCAAGTCTCAGAGCGGATACCCCACAAACTCCCCCACATAGGCGATCAAATCCCGCCCAACTTTTTCTAGTTTTTGAAAAGGCATGTGGCGATCACACACACACCGGAATCCCCTTGAGCTGTTGTCGGGCGCTTCAACCGGGAACGAGACCCCACCACCCTTCCGAGAGACGATCCGATCGAGCCCACCAAGGAATGCACCGGATCTGAATCCCCGAAGAACCCCCACACACGCCGAAATGCGTATTCTTCGACACCTGACAAATCCCACACCGACAAATCTGGCGATCACAGTGGGACCACCCTCGTGAAAAAATAGCAAAACGTAATTTTCTTCTACCTCCCTTTTATGGCTTGACTAGAATGCTATCAACCCTCTAAGAAGGTTAGAGTTTCCTACCCCTCGAATCAAATCTCCCTCTATTATGCATTACAACATCTTTACTGATTTGTAAGCCGCACACCGCTACGCAACCCTTTACTGCTTTGTAAGCCGCACACATCTTTGGTCTAAAGATTTGGAGGCATTATCTCTACTGCAAGGAGTTTGAAATCTTCAGTAACCATAAAAGTCTGATGTATCTGCAATCTCAGCCAGAATTGAATAATTGTCAGAGACGATGGGTTGAATTTCTTAAGGACTACAATTGAAAAATCCAGTATCACCCCGGCAAAGCTAATGTGATCGCGGATGCCCTAAGTCGTCAACCTTCGAGAATTTTATCGCACATGATGGTTGGTCAATGGAAGTTGTTGAATGAAGCGGCTGACTGTTTTAGCGTGATATGTCCATGAGAAAAGGGTTTCATTGCGCGGCTTGTTGTCAAGCCAGATCTCATCGACGAAATAAAGAAGGCACAGTTGGCGGATGAAGAGTTGAGGAAGGTCTCATCTGAGAAGGACCAAGGATTAAAGCCGGACTTTGCCCTCTGAACTGATGGAGTCCTTTATTTTTGAGGTCGTGTTTGCGTTCCTGCGGACGCCGAGTTGAAAAGGAAGATCCTTGATGAGGCACATAGATCTCGGTACATCGTACACCCTGGTAGTACGGAAATGTATTGGAATCTCAAATTGAACTTCTGGTGGAATGGAATGAAGGACATTGCAGAGTTTGTGTCAAAATGCTTAGTATGCTAGAAAGTTAAGGCGGAACACCGAAGTCCAGCTGGAAAACTACATCTATTGAAAATTCTAGAGTGGAAATGGGAGCATGTTACCATGGACTTCGTGACTGATCTACCAAAGTCAAAGAAGGGATATGATGCTGTTTGGGTTGTAGTGGATCGATTTACGAAGTCTGCACATTTTCTGACAATGCGTGTGAATGATTCACTGGAAACGCTGGCGAAGTTATATGTTCGTGAAATTGTTCGTCTCCATGGAGCTCCAGTCAGTATTGTTTCAGATCGCGATTCACATTTCATCTCACGATTTTGGAGTGCTCTTCAATTTGCACTAGGGACGAGGTTGAACTTTAGCATGGCATTTCACCCTCTGTTAGACGGACAGTCTTAGAGAACGATCCAGATATTGGAAGACATGTTGAGGGGTTGTGTGATTGATTTCGGTGGAAGCTGGGAGGATCACCTAGCTTTGGTGGAATTTGCCTACAATAATAGCTTCCAAGCAAGCATTCAGATATCGCCGTTCGAAGCTTTGTATGGAAGAAATTGCCGCACACCTCTGTGCTGGGATGAAGTTGGTGAGAGAAGTCTTGTTGGGCCAGACCTCGTACAGGATATGATTGACAAGGTGAAATTGGTTCGCGATCGACTTCGAACAGCGCAGAGCAGACAGAAAAGCTATGCAGACAACCGTAGGCGGGAGTTGGAGTTCGCGGTGGGAGATCATGTGTTCCTGAAAATATCTCCATCCAAGGGCGTAGTTCGATTCGGACAACGGGGAAAGCTGAACCCGCATTTCATCAGACCATTCGAAGTTCTGGAAAGGGTTGGACCAGTGGCATATTGTTTGGCATTGCCGCCGCAGTTAGACCGTGTGCACAATGTATTTCACGTGTCGATGCTGAGGAAGTACATGCATGATCCTTCGCATGTCATCAAACCAGATTTAGTTCAAGTGCAAGAAGACCTATCTATTGTCGAGCGACCGGTAAAGATCTTAGATCGCAAGGAGCATGTCTTGCGCAACAAGACCATTCCATTGGTCAAAGTGCAGCGGCAGTATCATTCGGGAGCGCCCGAAATGACTTGGGAATGCGAAGATGAAATGCGAAAGAAGTACCCAGCGTTGTTTGCATCTCCCTCAGGTATGCCTTGAATTTTGAGGACAAAATTCCTTTAAGGGGGAAATGATGTAACAATTATAATTTTTAACCGGTTTAGGCAGTGCCTGACGGATCGTATAAGTGTCATCGAACACATGGGCGACAGATCCATGAGGATCCGTCGGTTTGGTGGGCGACGGGTCCATGAGGAACTGTCGGATATTTGGGTGACAGCTCTTCATGGAGCCGTCGGGCACGCATGCGACTGGCTTAGTTGGAGCTGTCGATCTAGAAAATTTTCGAATTCGAAATTTGTCCATTTTTGAAGGAAAAAATGCTTTGATTGGCATTAATTGGCTTTGATGGTGTCGCGATAATTGTCCCCATGTGCATGCGAGTTTATTAAACCTCTCTCTCTCTCCTTTGGCATTGAAACTTTAAACTTTTCAAACCTTAAAATATTTTGGTTCTCTTCTTTTCGGCGCAACTGTGTGGGGGCTCGGGTAAGAGCATTTCAACAAGGTTTAGGTAAGCTTTCTAAAGAGATTTTTTAGAGGGTTTTGATTTATAATGATTACCTTTAAATGTTCTTTTGGTACGATCTCGTTTTCAAGGATTTTTCAAACGAAAAGAGTAGTTTGTTTTCTTGTTCTTGGGTGTTTTCATGTGATTTCGGATCCCTAGGTTTTACAATGATTTATGACGATTTAGAGGCTTCGATTATGGCGTTTTACGAGTTCTTTGGGTTTTTGTTATTGAATCTCATATGTAAACAATAGCCACTTTGATGTCTTTAAGTTTTCTTGTTGAGTTTCCTTTTTACTTCATGATTTTTAATACGATTTAGATGATGTTCGATTCTGATATTATAGTTAGCATACCATGAGATTTCAGATGATTTATAAGCTTTCATGATTTAATATGAATACATTTTAGAATATATATCATATTTATGGTTATTCGTTTTAATTGGAATCGTATTGTTTTATCCTTAAAGCCTTGTTTTAAACCTTGTATACTTATGTCCAAACCAGTGAAGTATTTTCATGATTTGGAAGGTTTTAACATAGATCCATATTTGTATTTTCTACTCAAGATAGATCTAGGGTTTTGAAGATGTTTCTATGGGTTTTGATTTGGTTACAATCAGATATTCTTTGATATGTATGATTTGATTTCAAACTAAGTTTTCTCATTGGTTCTATACTGTTTTAAAACAACTTGTGTTTTGCTTTCAATGATAAAAAGTTTTAAAGAATTTTTATAAAAATTTCAATTAGAGTTTTTTGTTCTGTCTCGGGACGGCTCCCATAGGAGCCGTCGGACAGATTTGGGACGGCTTCCAGAGGAGCCATTGGGTGGATAGGCGATGGTTCCAGTAGGAACCGTCGGGCGTGCTTCTGACGGTCCCTGCGGGATCCGTCGGATTGGTCAGTGACGGCCCCTGTTGGAGCCATCGGGTTCTGTGTGTACGGGTACGTCTGGTTCCATATGGGTTATGCGTATTTTAATCGGTTCATTTTGTTTCTTGCCAGATTAGGTTACTGTAAGGCTCGGGTTTGATTTGCGGGTCGTTGGACCGAAGATGAGTGGGTCTAGTCTCTATGTAGTTTTTGAAAAACTACTTATATTTATCGGTTCATTTCGTTTCGCATCATGGCTATGTTATGAATAAAATTGTTATCTTGAGTATGAAATCACATGAGCATGACATCATGTTTTGAGACGCTATTTTACGTATGAACTGTATATTGATTATTATGTTATTCTTGCATGCAAATATGTGAATTGTGGAGGTTATCTTGCATGTATATCATTCATCTGTGTGACATCGTCTGCGTGACGAGGGTCTGTGTGACTCAGTCCAGTGGGACTGTATCTGCGTGACACCTGTTGCTTGACGCCGCCTGCGTGACGATTGGTCTGCGTGATCAAGCTCTAGTTGGAGCACTTTCAGCTGCGTGTCATATAGGCATGTGTGTCCGTTGCATCATATGCATCGTGTAGATATTATGAGATGGTGGTTATTTCCTCTAAAAGAGATGCATTCAGTTTTATTGAGATATTTGTGAAAATTTATTTTCTGTTGGTTTGGATATTTTGGAATTTACCGTGAAGGTTTTAATATTACTATTATTATTATTATTATTATTATTATTATTATTATTATTATTATTATTATTATTATTATTATTATTGGGACGCTAAGGTCCATTCATTGAGCGTGTGGTAGCTCACCCCTCCTTTTCCCCAACTTTTCAGAGTAGTCGTTGGTGATCGTCGATCGTGGTGGGCGTTGGCGGTTTTGTTTCCTTTGCACCGTAGGTGTTGAATAAGCCTTCTTCTTGATATATAGTGGACGTCCTTAGCTTTAGCAGCAAAATCAGGAGATGTTTTATTTTAGCAAATAAAGTACTTGTGTATAATCATTCGTTTGAGAATGAATTTTTGAGATCCTCGATTGGTCTATGTTTTAAAAAACTTTTGTGTTTTGAATTATTATGTTAGTCTAATTCAGTTGAAAAAGATTGTGATTGACGTAACGCACCGTATCGCATGCCTTAATAGAAGATAATGGGTACGGGGGTGTTACATCTAGGGTACCAAACGGTAGAGAACATATTTCATGACCTCACTGACTACCGTCAAACCAAGACCTTGAGACAGGAGACCCCTGTCGAAACCCCCAAGGCTACTCCCAAAACTCCGTCCACACCCAGCCGCTCGGTCAATCCGAGCATCTTTTTGTTCGCCCCCCTTTCCCCCGCGAGTCCAATATTTTCGATCGTTTCTACCACCGGCCCTTACCAGACCACCCCAAACCCGGGACCGCTAAGCAGCCCTCCTAGGGGAGAAACGTTAGATGAAACTATCCAGAGAATCCTCTCTGAGACTGGTCCCTCTGCCCCCAAGCACATGTCTCTACACAACCTGAGACAAATCCCGTCAGTCCACTTACCGAAGGGTTTCAAAATCCCCAGTATAACAGTCGTGGAGACTTAGACATTCATCTAACTACTTTTTATCTAGACGCCCGACTGTTTCTAGATAATCAACCTCTGCTACTCTTCCTCTTCCAGAAATCATTGGAAGGAGAAGCACTACAATGGTTCTCTACCCTCCTTGTAAACCACTTGTTAGGCCGCTACGGTTATCAGAGGATCAGAACCCCCTCTATTTCGGATTTAGCCATAGAGAGAATGAGGCCTAGGGAGGAATTTGAATAATACATGTCTCAGTGGTGCACACTTGTCCACCGGACCGGCCTGCAACTCACAGAATATCCAGAAATTGACATGATGTTGTAGAGTCTGAGCCCAGAGCTTCGTACGAGCCTTTCATACGGAGACTGTACTACGTATTAGCTTCTGATTGAATGCCACAATAGGATTTCCCGTTGTGCCACCCCAATAGTCCAAACCCAGTCACCACCTATCAGCCATATGGTTGGACAATCACCACGTAGACGGGATTACACAAGTTTTGGCACTCTACCCGAACGAAGCACGAGTTCCTGATCGAGGAACGACTTCAAAACTATACACGTCCGGTTCATCCGGGTATCCGCCATCTCGGCCGTGCTGACACAACTAAATCCTATGTTCCAAAATTTTATAAATCAGATCTTCATATGTGTAGATCCTGTAACAAATATTAGAAAATAAAAGTTAGAATCTACTATACAACCCCTGATGGAAGAACCAAAAGACCTGCCTAGGATCATTCCAGGTGGCCTAATCCTTCCAGCACCTTTTCTAATACACTCAAGCCCTTTCAAGCCCCTCCTCCTATACACAGAACAAATACCTGAACTCATCCTAGTTTATTCCATGATGGGAGGTCCCATCCGACCATTGAACCATTCCTCCCATACACAACCTAGTCAGGCCCGTGGCAACAAAGCCAGAGTTATTCATGCCTGTCCCCCTGCTCCACCAATGACACAAGCCTTTGTTACCCAGCAACCACCCCAAAAGAAATACGCTGCTATCCCACCCCCATTGACCTATGAGTCTCTAGTACCTGAAATTATTGAATCTGTAGAATGTTCCAAGAAGGACTCTGACGATGATGAAGAATTTTTGGCTAGAGAACTATCAGAACTCTCTTACCCTACACCAATACAGCCTGAATCCACCATCCAAAACCTACAATTGACTGAATTTGAATCCCCATTGCTTCTACCTAATCAAGATCAAATCATATCGATACCCATCAAACCTATCTTAGTCATCTCAGATAACTCACCTTCTGACTCATCAGATTCTGAGATTGACATAGACCTAATACATCCAATAGTGCATGTTCCCAAATCAGAACCACTCATATTTAAGAATGCACAATTTAAGGGAGCAGTCGAGCTATCCCAATTGCCAAATCCACTCGACTTGCCTTCCCATCTGTCAGAGGAACCCCCTCTTTCGGACTCCCCTGCCATATCCAAATCAATTATTCCAGATCTAACCCACGAGCCCCCAATTGCACCAACCGATGAGTCCTTGCTCTCACCATTACTAGGTCATCAATATCATGTTGATCCATGTTCCCTTGCACATGTTTAGTCAATAATTGCCCCTGCGACTCGTTTTTTCATATCCACATCTTTGTTGACTGACTCACCTTTGAGGAAAGAATCTCTTCCTGCTAAGGGTCTATGGTAGATCAAGCACCACCTGTGCTTTCAACAACATTTAGGCTTTGATATTCTGGTAGATGCTCTCAGAATAGATGCTGAACAATAGTGATTGAGAAGATATCAAATGCGCTTCAAAATAGTGAAGAATCGATTTACAATGAATGATACATCAGAAAATTCCAGTATCATTCCCCTGAAGATCCTTCAATTTGAGCCTCCTTAGAGGACTCACCTTGAATCATCATTCTTGGAGGCCACCCTTCATGCTACATATACTATCTTATACATGCTTTCCCATTTCTAAAATCCTTTACATGCTTACAAAAAAAAAGAAACAGCAAAAGATTTGCTTACTTTCAGCCCATTTACATGCTTTCACAAACAAAATAATACCCAAAAAAATAAGAAAAGATTAAGAGTTGCAGACCACGCACAGACCTACCAGAGAAGGGTGGCAAGGGCATTTGAAAATAAAGTAATAAAAAGAAGTTTCAAAATCAGAGAGTTAGTACTTAAGCAAATCATGCCATCAAGACAGCCCCACCCAAGAGGAAAGCTACAACCCACATGGGAAGGACCCTATGTGATCACCCATGCCTACTCCGGGAATGCCTACCGCTTGGTAGACGCCGAGGGAGTTGAGGTTTCAGGTTCGTGGAATGCACTTTATCTAAAGAAATTCCATGCGTAGAAATTTTTTTCAATACTTGAGAAATGTTATTCTTCCTTCCTACAATTTTCAGCGTTTAGCACTTGATGATAGAAATATAAGACTCCCAAAGATAAACTTACAGTTATTTAAACTCATATCCACCAATCATGCCACTTGCTTCACACACGTATGACTTAAGAATCAGTTCATTTGATAGAAGAAAAATTACCTACCCCGTATACTGGGACAATTTAAAAAACCCCAAAGCATCCCTCCCTTATTTCCGTCACTACTCGTATTAACCCAACGTCATAATGAGGAGTTATCTGGACCTAGCATATGTCCCAAAACTGGTTCTGGTTATACAAACACTTCTAGAGGGGAAACATGAAAAGAATCGGGGAGAAAAACAGAAGAGCCCCCCCTCAAAAAAAAAAAAATCAGGTAATGAGAGGCCAACAAAAGAAAAATAACACCCAAGTGAATGGGTTAAACTCTCTACTTTAGCAAGCTTTTAAGCCTTTACATACAGTATACGCTAAACAACGACTATACTAGTACAGATCCAAACAAGCGGATTGTACTTTTCACCCAAAATAAAGAAGTGATAAAAAAAAGAAAGCCAGAGGGACCTAGAAAGTAGGACATATGCTAGACTGGGACAATTCTAAATATTGCCCAAAAAGAAGATATTACTCTTGCCCCCTTTCCCCCCTCACCTTTTATTTTTGCAATAGGGTTTTGAAATTTAACTATGTCTGCTAGGAAAGGTAAAATTTCAATTAAAAGTGGACCTTTTCTATTATTACACCTGCACTCACTTACATGAGTTTATTTAAAGACTTGCCTATCCAAAGGAAGCTTATTTGACTTGATTCCTGGTACATTCATGGATTTTTCAGCATGCTTAGAATAATATAATCAAGCACTTGAGAACCATGAACCTAAGAAATCAACCCCCAAATATACCTTTCAAATACAATCCTGGTTTGGACATGAGTGACCACAAGGGCCCCTCTATAGGGACTTAATGGTATCTCTTGCTTAGGAAGATTGAAAACATTGCCCTCTCACATAAAAAGAAAGATTGAAAAATTAAAATGCTCCCTTATGTCACTTACACTTACGCATAAGCTTGCATTTTCCTTTTCTGAAACACTTAGGCATTCAATTTCCTTAAAATATTACAGTTGACTCCCCGTGCCAAAGCTAAAATTGCCCCTATTACACTTGTTTCATATCCTTCCACACATGCTTGAGAAGAAATCGCTCCACTCTCTCAGGTACTTAAGATTCTTCTTCACTCTCGCACTTGGAATCCCTCCCTTGTGTACTAAAGCATGGTTTCCTGCACTTTACTTTCTCGCATTAGCTTTTCATTTACCTTGAGATGAATTGTTGCCCTTGACGATTCAATCAAGAAGGGCTCAAAAGTCTGTGCAGGGGCACAATCTGGACAAATTTAACACTTGGTCCATGGAAAGAATATTTTTGCAGGTTTTGAAAGTCAAACAAACACTCACAAAGACTTTCAGCAGTAGTAGACAAAAAGCAAAACCAGAAAATTACCCCAAGCAAGGGGCGGCTAAACCCAACTAGCCGTCCCTCATTAGGCGGCTAAACTCAACTAGCCACCCCTACTCCTTTCTATTTCCAGGTAAGAACCCAGGCAAGGGGCGGCTAACCTAAACAAGCCGCCCATCACTGGGCGGCTAAACGCAAGTAGCCGCCCCTGTCATGACTCAGGGTGGCCGTCCCCGAGACGTGGCAATAATATTATATCAGCTATCAAGTAAAAGAGATTAACAATGACTCCAATAAATAATATACAAGGCTAATAAGCAATGATAACTGATGACTCAACTGAAAAGCGAAAAAGAAAAATATCACTAAGTCTGTAAATCAAAAATATTATTACAGACTCGAATACACAATCAATGTCCTATGAGAGCCAAGTCTAGTCCAATAAAATACAACATGTGCAACACGCATGATTACAAATACATGACTCAAGGACTACTGACAGCCTCACACTCGCCAATCGCCGGACGGAACGCTCCACGCACGCAAGACCACGCCACAGGGAAACTCCAGCTCCATGCCCAACCACGCCCCTGTAAAAGAAACAGTACGCGAGGGGTGAGCTACAAGCTCAGTAAGTGGCCAGAAACCAAACATCAACACAACAATTCAACATTAAGGCAAATTCCTATCAAGGAAAAGCATGGGTAGAGACCCGACGAGTAACAAGGTCACGCGGCGGCGCGACCATACCTAGACCTCGCCCTCACTCCCAAAAGGGAGGCTTTTGGGACACACAGGAGGAACAACTACATGTTCGCAACGCGAACCCTATGGAAAAGTCAATTATTCAAGCTGGTGGGTCGAGTATCAACTCAAGCCCACCTCACCCTCACCAACACCAACACCCTCACCCTCACAGGGTGACATATGACTTTTGGGATGAGATCAACTGTTCTACACCACTCGTCATCCGGTAGTTTCTCCTGGTGTGGCCTCTACTGCCTGGTAGCCTCCCACGTCCACTATCTCTGCCATGTTGGTGCACCAACAAGCATCCTGAATAGTACCAGGGAGCACCTCATAGGGTTCCAACCTCTACCGGGTAGCCTCCCAGTGTCATGAATAGTGTCTGGGAGCACCCTACCGGACTTTACTACGCCGGGCAGTCTCTACACGGAGCCGACGAAGGGAAGAACACTCGACACACGCAAAATATGATCCCTATGGATCCGTCATCATCGGTCATCAGAGGCCGATTAAGCGCAACAAATTCTCATGAATTCCCTCCAGGGCGCATAACTCAGATGTGGGGAAGACATTTTATTCGTAGTGTCAATTGCCAAGGTATAACACCATAAGTTGTCATACTCTTGCCTAAAGCTCATTAGGCAAGAGGCAAGGCTTAATCATAAGCATATAATCATACATATACAAGAAATTTATCACGAAGGTATTTGAATAAGTATAACAACATGGTTATAATATCCATTAAAACATGTTTACACTAGTGTATTTTCATAAATAGGCTAAGGCATGCTCAGGCAAAAAGGTGCATGTAGGAATCAAATGTTATGCTAGCATGGGACATGAAGTCCCTACACATGATACAAGGCATTAATCATGCAAACACACAAGATGCAACCTAACATGCGTTGGATAACACCAACTTAAAAGTGAAGGGTCAAGCGCGGTCTTGCGCACTAACTGGTGCATGCCGATAAATCCAAGCAAGCCTGAGTCAAGTAGGAATTACATCTACTAACTCAGTTTGCTAAAAGAGGGAGGGCAAGAGAGAGGGAATGCCTCATCCTCTCCTGAAGTTGGTCATAGTTTTGTCCCAACGAGATGGGCGCAACAACTACACCATGTCCTTCAGTCTTAAACCAAAGGAATATCATGCATGTACCCCGTTATTAACCCAGGATTACACATGCTGGATATTACACATGTATGGGGGGTGGTACTACAATACTACCTAAGGCATGCATATTCTATACGTCCATATAAACACACATCATTCATGCCCATACAAGAGAGCGCATGCAAGCATAATAATACACACTTGAATATGATACATAGGCACGTATAGGGTAGAAAATGGGTCATACACAATATACGTGCTATACCACCCAGCATGCATGATATCTAGCATATTTAGGGGTACAAAAGATGCCCCATGGATGCGCGATGCACGACTACGTGCATCGAGGACATCCCGAAGGGTTGGATCGAACCACTCACCGATACCCGAGTCGTTGCGCATCCCATCCGACGAGATCTGCAAGGTAAGGGCATCGAAAAAAGATGAGTATCACTACATACAAACACATAAAGATAATTAAGAATGCCTAAGACTAGACATGCACGCATACGGGCTCGCACGCACGCAAGCATGCACGCACGCATGTGTGTCCGAGCCCCCCGGACCCGCACCCAAGCATGTTGACCCTCAGCACACCCGAACAGGTCCCGGACAACCCCACATGCACCCTCGGGGAGCCCCGGATGCAGCCCCGAGCGCCCCACACGCGCTGCGCACAGACGCCGCGTAGACTCGCGCGCAGACCCCGTGCATCGCGCGCAGACACGTGCGCACTCGCGCGCCCCACCCGCGCGTACGCACCTGCGCACCCGCGCGACAGCACCTGCGCGCACGCTCGCATGCGCGCGTGCAGACCCGCGCGCCCAGTGCTCCCAAACCCACCCCCAAGCCCCACATGCACCCAACACCAAGCACCCTCATGCATGCCCTCCCAAAGCACCTTAACATGCATTAAAACCAACTAAAGAAGAGGGAAAACTCACCCAAATGAGAGGGGGAGCGAAGGGGGAGATGTAGGGGCTCGCAAGAGCATCCTTGACCACCTCGCCGCCACCACCACTACCACCACCTCTTCCATTGCTTATCTTCTTCTTGGCTGATCCAAAAGGGTGGGGAAACATTGTGAGGGGGACCATTGGATGGCTAGGGGAGGAGGAGAGGGAGGAGAAACATCAACATACACCAACCTTGATCATCTTCTTCTCCTTGCCCCACCATCTTCACCTTCTCCTACTCATTATGGCATTTCCACAAACAGTGGGGGGCTGCTGATCAAAAGGGGAGAGGAAAAATTGTGAGGGGGAGGAGCTAGAGAGGGAGGAGAAGGAAAGAACCCCATCAACCACACAATCAACAATAAAAAATACACACCTTCATGGACTCCTTTTTTGTGCTCCTTCTCCTCCATCACCTCCACTTCCTCCACCCAAAACATACCCAACACAAGGGGAGCAGAAAGCCTCGGATGGGGAGGCAATTGTGGCCTTTAAATAGGCAAAAGAAAGTCAAACGACCAAATCGCCCCTGCCCCGAAATCCTGGATAGGCTTTACTAGAACATCAATAACTTCCTCAATACAGCTCCGAATTGTACGATTTTCTAATTCCATTAGAAAGCCAAGAAGATTATTTACAGCTTTCATGTTTATATCCGGATCAAATAACCTCTTTAGCTATTCTGATATCCAGGCTAAACATCGAACAGGGCTCCTGCCAGGATGTCTTGTTCTCGGGGTATAATTGGAAAAAAACCCATAACTTTTGATACATGAATCCAGTTGATCTAATTCCACTTTTGTATGAAAGCTAGCTCAAAACTGAATATCTCCTGATAATATCGGATTTAAACCTCTTTATCTTAAAATTTAAGAAAATCAAATCCGAATACCAATTAAAACTGCATGATTCCAAAAACATTATCGGAATTTAATAAAAATTTTATGGGCAGTATTAAACAGTATCAGGACCCATAATATGTAGTCAGATGTTTAATCAGAGTCCTTAAACTCTAGCAGATAGGTAAAAACCAAAATTTTAATGACTCCGATCGAAAAAATAAGACTCTAAATGACACAGGCCTAACAGCCCCATACTTGCTGCCTAACCTGCTTCTGTCAGTTCAGCTTAATCAACTCTTTAACTTTTTAAAATACCTGCCAAAAGTAATTCTTCCCAAAAATACATATACACATTTCATACACATATTCATATACAAGACCTGTGTAGATACCATGCTAGGACAATTATATTTCGAAATCCTACATCCATCCATGAATTAAACTTATAAACACCAAGACCATTCATCCATGCAATACACATTTACCTAAATGAAAGAAACCCTTTAAAAATATACCAATACATCCATTCTAATCACACTACGCTACTCTTAAAAAACTGAAAGAAATTGTCTCATATAGCATGCAAAAAATGAAATTGTCCCTAAAAACTGAAAGTTACATAAAACAAAGAGAAAAGAAAAGGGAAGATAGATCCTTCAAATGCACCAAACTCCAAAGTCTTGAGCTATGCACCGTTGAAATAATTACCTGAGTCAAAGAGAAAAGAAGGAAAGCATGAGTTCCTTGCACATATATAATTCTTCTATCCAAACCAAGGCACAAAAGGTGTACCTTGGAGTATTATCATCCGTGGGAGGCTGGGTCGATGGAGGGGCATCCTGACTCGGCTGAGAAGGAATCGGTGGCTGGTGAGAGGACTGAACCTCTGGAGCGTCCTGAACCATGGGAGTCTCTCGAACGGAGGAAGCAGCCCGGGAGTATCTCCGACGGCTCTGGGTCGCTGATGGACGAGAAGCGCGACTGAAGGTGGCCCCAGTAGCCAACGAAGCCAAAACGGAGTGCTCAGGCTCAAGTAGGAGAAGGTCGAGATCCACCTCGGTCATGACCCCTCCAACAACCTCCTCTCCTCTTGGCCCAAGGCGGCATACCACCTTTTCATCCCATGCCACAAAGCCCGGATACGATTCGGACGCTACAAACAAAACGAAAGGGACATGGGTTAGTTTAAAAGTAGTCGAGAGGTAAGAATCCGAGTCTACAAATTCACTTTAGAAACCATGCTTAACTTCCGTATGCTAAATCAAAACAAAAGCATGAAAATGAGAGACTTCACATGAGGATCCATCCTTCCATTATTTAACACACTCTTCATATGCTCACATAATTCCAACCGTGGTCACCACTTGCGTGTTTCTTTCATTACCATCTATCATGCTTATATACTTTCTACGAACTCACCCAAGCGTGTGAGGGAACTTAGACATATAAGAATGCATATGTATACTCTTTCTTACTCCACCATGATCAAATACATGTGAAAACATACTTCCAAGGATTCATGTGCACACAAAGTCACTACATGCGAGCATGCTAGGCGTACCATTTCTCTTACTTAATATATATAAACAAACATGGATGTACGTATGAAAATTGTCTCTTTTACGAATCCAGTCCCGTTCGCATGCTTACTATCCCACCATGATTAAATTACACATACAAGCATGCCTACTAGAAACACACATATACAAATATTACACACAAATCGCATATTCATACCACCAAAAGACATGTATATATATAAATAAAAAGCTAGAGCAAAAGGGTTGGGGAAATACCATGGCTCGTGTGGACCCAGGAGCGTCTGTCTCGGCCTTGTCGGGATCGTCCATCCCGTCGTCATCCCCCTCCTCCTCCTCATCTCCCTCCTCCTCAAACACGGCCTCCTCGGCCTCAACCTCAGCACCAGCCCCCGTGGCTCCCATACCTGAACCCGTGGCCTCCTCGACCTCGACCCCAATACCCCCGGTCTCCTCCGTGCCCACCGCATCGGAGGCCAACTCCGCAAAGGCCCCCATAGCCCTTCTTTCCTCCTCCTCAGTCCTGGCCCCTGTGGCCTCCCCGTCCAACATCCTGACAATGGCATCCAATGATGCCCTCACATCCTCACTAACCCCCTCGGCATCGACGGCTCCTTCGGCCGCGCCCTCGACCGATCTGCCGACCTCCAAAACCACCCCTTCGACCACCACCGGTCGATCCCCATACCTCCTCTTGCGTGTGTATCCTATCATACTTCCCCCCTACCTTCGGAATAGCCCCCGAAGGTGTGCCCCCTGACCCCACCCGCGCCGATGCCCACCGACGGCACCTCCGCCGCACCCATAGCCTCCCCCACGGCCTCTACCTCCGACCTATCACTCTTCGATGATGAAGACCTCGGGCTACACTCTCCACGAGCCACCCGAGGTCGTTTCCCCTTCGAAGCAATCGCCTTCGACCTCGTCATCTTCCTCGGTTTGAAAAGAAAAATGAGAATCCAAACCTAGGGTTTCAAAATCAAGAGGGAAAGAAAGAATTTAGGTCAAAATGGAGGAAAAGAAGGCAAAGAAATCAAGGTTTTTTGGTTTGAAACTGAAGAGAAGGAGAAGAGAGGGAAGGAAAACCGTTTTGAAACGTATGGGGAGAGAGAGGGACCTTATTCGGTTATAAGGGACCCAGTGATGGGGCGGCTACCCATGAGTAGCCGCCCCCTGTCGGTCGGCTAGTTTCAGTTAGCTGCCTCTCCCAGTTTTTCAGCTTTCACTTAAAACCCCTTTCTAACTTCTTTCCAAGTCCTAAATTCAAGTTTTCTAAAACCAAACAGCCATGTATTGGTTTATTTTGAAGCACTACTTGATCAAGCACGACTCTCCCGAAGTTATACCGCACTTCCAGTACCATTCAATTTGAATTTCTTCAGTTCTGGTTCTTTTCGAGAGTTTTTATCCTTCGGATGATCCAATCCACCAACTCAAATCTTTACTTGTTTTCTGTCGGTGATATCCCCTCCTTGTTGAGTTTTTTCAAGTACAGGAACGGTAGGCATGAGGAAACTGACGCTGGGCTGTTCATGTGCACGATAGCTAAGAACCCTGGCCGTGGGTTGGATCACTCACAATTTACTTTTCCCGCCTTCCACCTGGATCATCATTTCGGTTGAAAATTCTAATCAAGACCTAGCCTCTGACAGTCTAAATCAACTCTCTGAATAGTATGGGTCGTGTTGTCTTAAACTTCTTGAAGGTCGGGCCGACCAAAATAGGGGTCTCTTTCCTTATCATCGGACGATGTCTTTCTTGCTTCGCGCAAAGACTCTGTCCGATGAGGGACAATTGTAGATACCCCAATTTTGACCATCCAGAAAGAAGAAAATACTTCAAGTAACACTATGAAATCACCCACATTTGGACATCAAATAGAAAACAATTCTCGAAAAACCCCGAACCAGAATACCCCAACACTTAGAAAAACTTAGGGCCTTGGAAAGGGGCGGCTAACCCTAACTAGCCGTCCCATCCCAAGCGGCTAGTTGCAACTAACCGCCCCCCTGGCCGACCCCAAATCGCTTCCCTGGATGAGATATAAAGCAGCATTACATGCTGATCATTGCGGCGGGTTGTGACCTTTAGCCACCCCATCTTGGCCGGTTCAACCCAAGTAACTGATCCAAGCCACTGCTTATCAGTGATGGGACGTTTGGTAGGTCATGATGGGGGCGGCTACCAGGAAGTAGCCGCCTCATCTTTGTTGGCTAGTTTCAACTAGCAAACTAGCCGCCCTTCACCTTGTCTCTGACAGAAAAACAGAGAATCAATGAGGGGTCTAATCAAACACTTATTACCCAAGACATTTTATTAACCACTGAACAATCCCCTGCCTCTTTTTTGCTGTAAATAGAGGGGGTCCCAAGCCTTTCAAACACATCCACAAAATCATCTTCAACATCTTGAATTCACAAATCCACAATTCACATTCCCTTTCCACCACTTGAAATCCCTAGAGAGAGTGAGAGAGTCCCATTTGTAAGAGAAAAATCCATTCCCTACACAAAAACACCCTCTCAATCTACCCTCTGAAACCCAGGTTAAACCCAGCTTAACCTCTGCCAAAACCAAACTCATTTCCTACCCAGATTCTGCCCAGGTTGACCCAGGCCTAGGACGGCTAACCCTAACTAGCCCCCCCATACCCGACGGCTCAAACCTAGTAGTCGCCCCCCACCTACACCCCATTTGTCCCAAGACTCCTCTAGCCAAGCCAAAAAGCATAATAGGATTACCTATTTTTTACCTCTTTGTACGGTATATCTATGTCTCAGAGCGGAGACCCCACAAACTCCCCCATGTAGGCGATCAAATCCCACCCAACGTTTCCTACTTTTTGAAAAAGCAAGTGGCGATCACACACATATCAGAATCCCCTTGAGCCGCTGTCGGGCGCCTCAACTGGGAACGAGACCCCACCACCCTTTCGAGAGACAATCCGATCGAGCCCGCCAAGGTGCGCACTGGATCCGAATCTCCGAACCCCACACACGCCGAGATACGGATTCTTCGACACCCGATGAATCCCACACCGACAGTGGGGTCTCTAGTTGGAGTAGGCTACAAATGAAACAAGTATCCTTCTGTGTTCAGAATAGAGCAGCATAAGGAAAGTATTTGAAAGTTGCATTTGTATCTCAAAATTAGAGGGATGCAATATGGAACCCAAAAATGAAGGTTTATGATTGAAACCGCACATATAGTACAAGAGAAACTATATTGGAAGAGTGAACTTATTCCAAATTGGAAGCCATATTTAATTATTCATAAAAGAGAAGAAAAAATAATAGTACCTTTATGGCAATAATATGTTACATATCCATTCAGGAACATGTGATGCAGAACGGGTGGCCGACGCGTTCCGGGAGCGATGAATCCGAAAGGGTCCATTTTAAAATTTTCAAATATTTACAGAAAAATCGCTAGTAGAAATAAATGGCACCCCGAACTCAGAATCACTTGAAATTTTTAGTGGAGGTAGATATCAAAGAGATCTTTAAGAATTGTCACTACGCCACAACATGCACTTATTTTTCCCATTTTTTGGCCCTTAAAATGGCCTTTTTTGCCATCTTAATAACTTTATAGATTTAACATATCTTTATCATAACAAATCGGATTTGATTTCTATCAAAACCGATGATCTTCTAGGATCTCATAGATTTGATTATAACTAATTCTATTTTTTACTATTTTTAGTAAGTTTTTCCTTCTTATAAAAGGGAGGCTTGTAATATAGGGTTTTCAACTTTTCATTAATATATTTATGAGTTAATTTATTATCTTTGAGAATTGTGATTTGTTGAAGGATCTCAATGCTTGTTGGATCTTTGTTTTAGTTTTTCGCTGCATTAACATGGCATAGAGACGGCTATTTATAACTCCTATACGATACACTAACTGATTAACAAGGCAATAGATGAAAAACGCTTACTAATGATATTTATTGCCATGATTAGGTTAACATATGATGGATGCACCTTCACTAACAAAATTAGATCATCATGATAAATATTCATGATCAATCTTCCAGGTTTTTGGATAACTTAATCTGAAAAAAACTTCTAAAGCATAAAAACTAGTAAAAAGATGATGATACCTCATCTCCTTCATCAACAGACTCTAGGTTATCATAGACGCTGTGAGAATATGAATATGCTAATTTCCCCAAAATATTCTCAATAAGCATATGTTGTGCAATTAAAAGCTCTAATATTTGAGTATGAGCTTCCAATTTCTAGAATAACTTCTTATTCAAGTCCATAAAAATTAAACAATTATGAGGAAGGATATAACAACATGGAACATAATGGCTTGAATTAACTCTAGTGCATTTCTCAATTACTTCATCAATATAATGGCAATCTTAGATAAAAAAAAAACAAATCAAAATTCATGTAAAGTGTACAGAATACAAAATCAAGTGTTGCATGTCTTGATACACTATTAAAATCTAATAAAGTTGACAAGATTATTAGATGCTAAAGAATTCCCCTATAAAATAAATAAAACTGACCCTCGACAAGATTTGCTACTCAGATTATATATTTGTTTCTCTGACGATATTGCTAATTAAATAAACAAGAGACATAAAATCGTCCTTAAGCATGTTTTATTTTATATGAGGAACAAGTGTGAAGTGTTATATCATAGTGAACTCCAAAATCTCTCATGCCCTAGACAACATCATTTTTTTATGGTAGACATTGATACCATGATTTCATTACTGAAATCGTAACACAAATTTGAGGGAGAGGAGAGAAGAAGAGCAAAAGATAAAAGCAAAGGAAAAAAAGAATGAGGCGTCGAAGGGATCCCGCAAGAGAGCAATCTAACCGGGCAAGGCCTCCGCTAACACCCACCCCTTATTGCTCGATAAACAAGTATTCTTCTTCTTCTCTTCCGTTGTAAGGAACCACATGGCAACCTTAGTTTCGAAACAAATTGTCTGGGTAACCTCAACTTTGTCTTGGCTTCTTCTTCTTTCATATTTTCATACAATTTTTGCAAAAACTTAGATTTGATTAGAAAATTGCATAACCTCTTTTTTTTTAGTAGGCGTAACCACTCGACTGGTTGGATCGCTTGCTTCTTCTGCACGCTCGGTTGGTCAGCGGCCTCAAGCAACTCAGTCAGCGAGTAGAAGGCAAAAGGGAGTGAACTTCGATCGGATGCGGGTATCCAATCCCGACGCTGAGATGTACAGCGGATGACGGGGCTTTGATGAAGAGTCGACCACCCTTCGTCGTTAGAAAAGCAAGTGTTTTTTATTTGACATTCTCAACAGAGTCGACTAGATCATAATCTTCATCATCGACTTAGTACCTTTATCTAATGATCATGACTAAATTGAAAATACTTCTCATCTATGTTAATAGACTAAAGATAGGATCCACTTTGTTAAAAACAGCCACCAAGCATTCATGTGACAAGCACTAGGGTACGATGCTCCGCACCTCACTTCAATCAAGCGTAATTTGATTATCCAAAGCAAGCGTTGGACGAACCTATTGCTTCTGTTCTTTCACGTTTATCAGTCCACCTTTCTCGTTTCTTCTTTCACTCTGACTTCGAAACATACTCCGTACCTTGCTTGGCATAACTTTAGACTGACTTCTTTCCTCTTTGCTCAGAGCTCTAACCTCAGCTTTTCTCAAACTTAACCTTGAGTCTTTGTCTTAATTAACCAAGGAGACAGCTAGCGAAGATTGAATTACCCCGCTTTCCGGGGCAAGAATTCGGGATCGCCCTATGGTTTACAACTGATCCAGTGACTGTAAGGATCCACTCTCCCGCTGCAACACCCCAGGCAGGGTTGTTGGGAACACAAAAAACATTATGAAGGTACCAAACAAGACGTCGTGTTATAGCTAAACAACTCAACGTAATAGACATAGATTACAAACAATCACAGAATCACTCATCGTATGCAAGGGGATCGAAGTGACCTCCCTACTGCGCCTAACGGTCGACCTTGCGCCTCAGGTACTTTCGTGATGCAACACTCCCAATCCTAAAGGCATGCTTTGAACATCTCCTACATGTTCTCCCAATATATCCTCAAGCCTATAAATATCGCCTTGATGCGGGTTCTCCAAATCGTCTATGTTCCTGCGGGAATTATCAATTGAGAGATCTTAATAGCTTTGCTTCTGTTGTTTCGGCCTTGTTAGTTGTTTCCCGGCCACCCATATCTCCTTCGCAGTGTGGAAGGTCACTGACATCCCCATGCATCCACCATCACCATCC
This sequence comes from Acorus calamus, assembly GCA_030737845.1. Lineage (NCBI taxonomy): Eukaryota > Viridiplantae > Streptophyta > Magnoliopsida > Acorales > Acoraceae > Acorus > Acorus calamus. Next base: position 11,349,355 of record CM060872.1, read on the forward strand.
AAAGCTGCCTCACCATCGGGCACATGTAAAATATGTGTTGTATTGTCTCCATATCCCCCACCACATGACACATATAGTTGGCTCCGACTAAACCCACTTTGCTCTATAGACCTTAGTGAGGGTTTTTTTGTTGCTTGGTACCTTAGCGAGGGAGGAGTAGTTCTTAATAATGGAGCCACATGAAGATCTTGAACTTCACCGGAACCTTTGGTCTTCAAATTTGATTGTATTTTCCACCTATGTTCAAGTTCCATGGACTATCCTTCCATATATATGTCTCTTTCACTAAGAAACCCTCCTAAGATGAGGCCTCCGTACGCCCAATCTGTGTCCCCTGATCAATCATACCAAAGCCTACAATTGCAACTGGATAATGCCATTCCCAAAAGAAAAGGAAATTAGACAAAGATGAAGTTATGATGAAATAAAGGTTGGATTGTGTAGCATAGACATTTAGATAACTCAATCAATCTAATAGCATAAAGATCATACTTGTCGGTATCGGATTTCGGGAGGGTTGACCTCCTTCTTCCTTCGGTTTGCGGCATGTGTGTGAGTTCTTCGAGGATTCGGGTCCGCTGTGTGCCTTGGCAGGCTCAGTCGGATCGTCCCCTGATCAATCATACCAAAGCCTACAATTGCAACTGGATAATGCCATTCCCAAAAGAAAAGGAAATTAGACAAAGATGAAGTTATGATGAAATAAAGGTTGGATTGTGTAGCATAGACATTTAGATAACTCAATCAATCTAATAGCATAAAGATCATACTTGTCGGTATCGGATTTCGGGAGGGTTGACCTCCTTCTTCCTTCGGTTTGCGGCATGTGTGTGAGTTCTTCGAGGATTCGGGTCCGCTGTGTGCCTTGGCAGGCTCAGTCGGATCGTCCCCTGATCAATCATACCAAAGCCTACAATTGCAACTGGATAATGCCATTCCCAAAAGGAAAGGAAATTAGACAAGATGACGTTATGATGAAATAAAGGTTGGATTGTGAGTATAGACATTTAGATAACTCAATCAATCTAATAGCATAAAGATCATACTTGTTGGTATCGGATTTCGGGAGGGTTGGCCTCCTTCCTTCGGTTTGCGGCGTGTGTATGAGTTCTTCAAGGATTCGGGTCCGCTGCGTGCCTTGGCAGACTCGGTCGGATCGTCTCTTGGAAGGGTGGTGGGGGTTTCATTCTGATGCAGCGTGGGATCACGCTCTTCTGCTAATTCGATCTAAGTAACGAATTTGCAGGCTCAAACAAGGCTGTTGATTCTTCAGGGAGAATATCAGGGATGTTGGGCTTCAAAGACCTGTTGATTTCCTAAGAAATACCAGATATTTGTTGGTTCTATATAAATATTAGTACCCCTAACAAAATAAAATAGATAAATAAAATAAACTTTAAAATTCAATAATCCAATTGCCAATTGGTTTACATGCTTATTTATAGAGTGAAGAATCCCAACAAACTAGGATCTCAACTAATTATATAAATCTTAAACCTAACAAACAAATCTCAATGATATGAAAAAAAAAGCTAAGAATAAAGATTAAATACCCTTTTTCTCTCTCTCTCTCTCGGTTTCTCCCACACTTCCTCATGGATGAACTCTCTCTATCTCTCTCTCTCATACTCATACATACATAATTTAGATTACTAATATTCTCATTTGATTTCAAATTTAAATTTCAAAAATGGTTATTGGAAAGATTTGAAAGAATATTGATAAAGAAAACAGAATATATGAAAAATCAAAATGAGATCTGACAGTTAAGGAAATCATAAATTTTATATTTATTATCTCATATCTCTAAATAAAACAAATCGAATCAAATATACAATATCAATTGCAACACAGTTATGTAAGATATACATATTTTAGGCATGAAAAACATTGATTAGAAAATCATCACAGAAACGGAGGCGTGGAAACATTGTACAATGGCCTTTGGATTTTTTCTGATGTATAAATAGTCCCTATCCTAATTACAAATAGGTCCCTTTAATCTATAATAGAAAAATTCAAGATTAAAAACTAGGTCCCTGAAAATCAATTACAACGAAATCAAAAAATTTAATATTTTGAGCTCAAAAGTTTATAAAATTGTAACAATTTAAGATCTTGAAATCTTTGAAAGAAAATATATAAATTGTTTTAAAACTAACAAATAATATTTAAAATTATAAACTGAAATGGGCCCCATAAAGATATACTAAATGGGCTAAAACATAAAAACATACAAAATATATTAATTTTAATTCAAATATCCTATTTATATATTTAAATCAAATATATAAATAAGAGAAAATGCACAGGTGTTACATACTTCCCCCCTTTCGGAATTTAGTCCTCTAAATTCTAGGGAGAACAAAAAAAAAAAAAAAATAACATCCAATGATAACAATCATCCAACCAATAGTTGTAAGGGTAGTCTTACAATTCCAACTCAGAACAATATCTATACAATCATTTTACCAGTAGGGTTACACATCCGTGTAATACCTAACAAGCACAATAATATAGAAAATGGTATAAGAATCCAACTTATTTCCCACAAACAATAAAACAAATGTACATCCATACAATAATTGTATAAGTCAAATTACAGGTCTGACTCATACCCAACAAGTTCAATCATGTGAAAAATGGTATAAGGTTATAACTTATACCCCACAAACAATATTCAATCGAATGCAAAAGTAAAACTATCAATGCTTTGCATTGAAGTTCCAACAAATATCAATACAAATGACATACGATCATACCAAAAAATAACCATATAAATCAGATCCACAGTTCTTCCGTTACGCCACTCTGCTAGTGACCCAAATCACGGGTGGATGAACTTATACATCACAACCAATGACAACAATCAGTTATAATAATTAAATATATAGGTCAAATCCACCCATGCCTCACATCATAGGTGTTATAACTCATACAACATAAGCAATGGCAAACAATACAATAAAAATATACAAGTCAAGCTCACCCATGTCCCATACCTTCATTCCCAAGCCCACACCCTACACTATCACTTCAAAACCCTTGAGAGAGAAAGTGAGAGAGAAACATTCCCTACACAAATCCACTCTCTAAAACCCAGACCAGTCCCATTTTCCTACCTAAGTTCTACCCAAATTGAGCCAGGTCCCAGGCGGCTAATCCCTACCAGCCGTCCTCCACCAGCCGGCTACTTTCTACTAGCCGACCCCCACCTATACCCCAACCTCTAAATCTCCTCTAGCAAGTTCCCGAAGCAGAATATGATACTTGTTTTTCACCTTTGAGTATAGTATATCCGTGTCCAAGAGCGTAGACTCCACAAACTCCCTCACGAAGGCGATCAAATCCACCCCCAACTTTTCCTGCTTTTTGAGAAAGCAGGTGGTGATCACAAACACACCTGAATCCTCCTAAGTAGCTATCGAGCGCCTTAGCTAGGAATGTGATGCAGACATCATGGCCACAAATTATATGGACGGCCAAGATCAGATGGATCAGCGAAAGCAGAGACATCGTGATCGTTCGGGAGCGTCGTAACTTCAAACGGGCATAACTTTCAAACCGTAGATCAGAATCACTCTTATAATATGTCCTCGCGTTCGTATCGACGAGCCCTACAAGAGTAGTGGCAACGAATTTCAGAGCGATCTGAGATTGTCTTGGAGATCAAATCGGCGTTTGGAAGTTAATTTGCTATTTTAGGCAGTTTTTAGGATTTGATTTAATTAGTTATTGTATTTAGATCTGAATCTCCAATCATATATTTGAATTCAAATTTAAATATTGGGATTTTGAGTTTTTTTGATATAATTAGAGTTTTGATAGATATATGTTCATGTTATGGGATTTTTAAGTTTTTATAAAAACTAGGGCTTCGATATATTATTTATTATTGTCAGATCTATGTTAAGTATTTAAATTTTTGAGTCTTCATAAAATTAGGGTTTTGATTTATTATTTATTTTAAAGATTATATCTATGTTTAGATTTCCAAAATATGAGTTTTTAATAACATTAGGGTTATGATTTATACACATACATAAAAAGCTTTATTTATTTCCAATTTTTACTAATTGATATTTTTTATTTTTATAGAAAAAAATGTGTGTTTTTATATTATTTAATGAATTTTTGGTATATTATTATTGTTTTCAAATTTTCTGAATTTTTGTCTTTTCTGTTTTGTCTTTTCTGATTTTTGTCATTTAGTGTCTAGTTATATGGTAAGTAGGTTTAGATCATTTTCTTAGGTTGTAATATATATGGAGATGGGTTTAGATTATTGGGTATAAAAATTTATGCCTAATAATTATTGATAGGTAATTTGGTCTTAGGCCTATGGTTGAATTATGGAGTCTTAATTAATAATCCATTTGGTTCATCTAGGTTGTAATTTTTGTTGCGGGCTTCATTCTCCGGACCTAGGGTCCATTCGAGGTGAGTAGGCCTATCGATTTATTTCATATGAGCTCTCTATATTGTTGAATTTCATATGCTAATCATATTTGTGTGATATTATGTGCATGATTTGGATAATTTTTATATTTGATCAAATTGCATTTTATTATTGACTAATTGCATGATTTTATTTCTTTATGATGACAATTAATATAGCATGAATTATGCTATTCATTTCAAGAATTAATAAAACACATATATTGATGCTTATATTTTTTTAAGATAATTGTCTGAATTAAGGATTTTGGTACTTTTGAGATTTTTGAAAAATTTAGGACTAGTGGAGACAACCTAGCCTAGTAGATTTTTTTTATAAAGATGCATATCATGACATATTTCTGGAATAAATCCCCCGCCATATTTCGCCTTTGGGGAGAAAGGTCTAGGACTCGAGGAGTCCCAAGATCTGTGAGGGGTGTGGTAAAGCATTCTTTGTAGCGGTGGATTCATTTGTTTGGAGTCTGCAGCAATCGGGGCATTCTGTGCTGGTGTTCTCGTAGTGATGGCAGCGGTGACCCATCAGCGTCTTCTAGATCCGACGTCTCATCGAGGGAGCTTTTTGAGCGATTTAGTCGCTTGGGGCTTGGCACAACTGTTTTGGGGAACGGTTTTTTCGATTGAGAACACTACCCCTGGTAAATATGATATTTTGTGTTATACCCCCCTTAAAATGCTAATTGCATCTATACCCCTGAAAAATTCTTTTGTGTTGCATATGTGCCCTTCCGTCTGTCTCTGTTACCCTGACTAATCTAACCACGATTGAAACCCTAACCAGACCCTATAAAATTCCTCTTTTACCCCTGACTAACCTAACCCAAAATGTGAAGAAAAAAATAGAAAACCCCAAACACTCTCAAAACCCCTCTTCCCCATGAACTCAGCAAACCCTAGCCCTATAACCAGTTGATCCCCCGTTGAAAATCGAAAATCCCCTCTTGAAACCTCAAATCCTTCACGTCTTTCAACAATGTGGAGGCATAGACACTCATTGAGGAGCGTAGTGAGGACTCCTGATGGGTGTCTTGTACCTCGTGGTTCGTCCAGTCGCTTGTCGAGGACTAGTGTGGATGATTCTATTTGCTAGACACAGACATTATAAGTAAATCCCTTTAATGTTACTTTCACTTGCTTATTTGAGACATGATGTTGAGTTTAGGGTTTCCTGTTTTAGAATTTATCAATGTGGATAATGTTTAGGTTTTCAAGAAGTTTTGTTGGAGGTTGTTAATGTGATAATATTTTGAAATTATCAATGTGGAATCTGATTTTTTATGTATATTCTGTTCTGATGTGTAGAACTTGTTGAGATTGTATGCTGTTATGCTATGGAGATTGTGAATGTTATAAATGATTGAATGTTATTTTTGTTATGCTACAGAAATTGTATTGTTATGCTATGTATGTAAATAATATTGCATTGATAACATATTAATAGTATTGGAATTTATGAATGTGGATATTGTTGTTTTAAATGCAGTTAGAAGAGGACACTCAAGTTAACATAGTGTTTAGATATGAAGAATTTTAGAAGCCAGAAAAGGGGTCAGGGAAAAGGGCATATATGTTAGGTAGGCAAAAGAAGGTCAGGGTAGATAACGATTGTTGTAACATGGATGATATACTTGTGGAAATTGATAAATTCATGCAGTCTGGTCCAGATGATCATATGATTATGTCATACAAGTTCCCAGATGAAGATCAATATGCCTTACTTGATTCTGATGCTGATGTCATGAGAATGTATATTATTCATAAAAACAGCAAACAAGTAGATGTTTATATAACATTGGAGAAGAATGTGGAAGTCAATTTTGATGTTTTACCCACTCCAGATGAGGTTGAGGGGGGGTAAAGAGTTGTAGAGGGTAGTTCAGATGATACTGATAGTGATAATGACAAAGACGTTATGGGTGATTGCAATCCTGCTGTGTTTGAGGTTGCAATTTTTGATGATACAGTGGAGGGGAATGATGCTGATGTTGAGGTTGGTGAACCAATAGACAGGGCTAAAGAAACAGAAGTTAGGGAGGGAGATAAGAGACAAAAGGATAAAGGAAAAACAGTTATGGCAGATGAAATGGTTGATATGCAGGCAGATGAAGCAGAAGCTACAGAGGGGCCTGATAGGGAGAGGGCAGAGGAGGGGGAAGTAGGTGAAGCCTATGAGAATGTTTGTAGTGAGTTAAGCTATCAGGAATTGTATAGCTCTGAGGATGCACAGTTTGTGACTGAAAATGATGATCCATTTGGTCATCAGGATGTAGAGGATCCCACCATCAATGTGGGAATCAAATTCCAGAATATTGATAGTTTTAGAGATGCATTGAGGCAGCATGCCATTAGAAAAAAAATTTCTGTTAAATATGTTAGAAGTGAGCCATCAAGAGTGACATCCAAGTGTGTAGATCCAGAATGCCCTTGGAGGATTCATGCCTCAGTTATGCATGACAAGGTTGTAGATACCCCAATTTTGATCGTTCAGAGAGATAGAAATACTTCAAGTAACACACGAAATATCCCACAGTTGGACGTCCAAGTAGAGAACCAAAGGTTCGGTGAACCTAAAACCTAACCCTAGCCTTGACCTGAACCTAAACCGGAAACCCTAACCCTAACCCTAAGACCCAAAAACCCTAAGTCCCTGGCTAGGGGCGGCTAGACCTAACTAGCCGCCCCATACCAGGCGGCTAGTTAGCACTAGCCGCCCCCCTGGCCGACTTTGGATCAGTTCCCTGGATGAGACATAAAGCAGTATTAAATGCTGATCATTGCGGCAGGTCATGACCTTTAGCCGCCCTCTCTTGGCCGGATCAACCCAAGTAACCGACCCAAGCCACCGCTTGTCAGAGATGGGACGTTTGACAGGTCATGATAGGGGCAGCTACCAGGAAGTAGCCGCCCCATCCTGGGCGGCTAGTTGGAACTAGCCGCCCTTCACCTGGTCTTTGACAGAAGAACCAGAGAATTAATGAGGGGTCTAATCAAAGCCAACCCACTCTATTACCCCCGGGATATTTCCTTGCCTCTCTTTTACTATAAATAGAGGGGGTCCCAAGCCCAAATACAACATCACCAATCAACATCTTCAACCCACCATCCTCACCTGATCAATCCCTTCCACCACTAGAAATCCCAAGAGAGAGAGAGAGAAAGAGAGAGCCCCTTTTGTGAGAGAAATACCCATTTCCCTACATAAAATACCCTCTCATTCCACCCTCCAGAAACCCGGGCTAAACCTAGCTTAGCCTCTGCCCAAAACCAAACCCATTTCCTACCGAAGTTCTGCCCAAACCAGACCAGACCTAGGACGGCTAAACCCTAGTAGCCGCCCCTCACTAGACGGCTAGATCCAACTAGCCGCCCCCTATACACACCCCATTTGCACCCATATGTCCCAAGACTCCTTTAGTCAAGCCCCGGAAGTAGAATATGATTATCTGTTTTTCACCTATGTGTACGGTATATCCGTGTCTCAGAGCGGAGACCCCACAAACTCCCCACGTAGGCGATCAAATCCAACCCAACCTTTTCCTGCTTTTAGAAAAAGTAGGTGACGATCACACAAACCCCTGAATCCTCTTGAGACGCTATCGGGCGCCTCAACCAGGAACGACATCCTCACCCTTCTGAGAAGACGATCCGACCTCGCCCGCCAGGGCACGCATCCGATCCGAATCCCAGAAGAACCCCCACACACACACACGCACACCCCGCGCACCCCGCCGGATCCCCACCTCCGACACACACACCACCCACACTTCGGGGGAAGATTCCGACGATACCGACAAAGGTGACCTTCCAAATCAAGACCCATAACCCTACACACACATGTTCCTCCATGAATGGCCTCTGCTGAGTGGATTTCAAATAAAATTGTTGAGTGGCTAAGGCATGAAGGTGATATTCCCATTACACAGATCAAAAAGAGGCTGCAGAGGACATATGGGCTTGATAATGTGCCATATCATAGGTATTGGAGGGGAAAAGATAAAGGAAATTTCAAGATCTGGGGATCCTATGAGGATTTATATGCTTGGTGCCATAATGAACTCAGCAAGGGTAATGGAGGATATGATGTACAGAGATCAACTGATGTGAGGGCTGAGGTTGATGGACCTGTAGGGAGGTTTGATGTGATGCTGAATGAAAGAAAATACAGTTGCAGGATGTGGCAGGTAACAAGCATACCTTGTAGTTTTAGATCATTTGAAGTATGTAGTGGTTTGTTTCAGCTAAACAGAATAATGTTGATGTGGTAGGTAACAGGCATACCATTTAAACATGCTGCAACAGTTCTTTCATCAATTAGAGGTGTGAAGTGGGAGAACTTTGTAGACATTTGTTACACAGTGGACAGGTATATTAGTTATATTCAATGTAAATTATATATTCATGGTTATATTCAATGTAAACTATATATTAATGGTTTTATTGATTCTAAGCTTGATCACATGTTTTATTGATAGATACAAGGCAACCTATGCCTCAGAAATTTCACCATTACCTAACAAATCAATGTGGGAGGCAGTAGACCTAACTTACACTGTTCTACCTGCAAAGTGTACCAGACCACCTGGTAGGCCAATGAAAAAAAAAAGAATTCGTCCTTCTGATGAAGAGACTAAAAGTAGCAGCATAGTGAAGAGGGTCCATAAGTGCAAAAGGTGTGGAGAAGTTGGTCATCATCAAAAAACATGTAAAAACCCAATCAGAACCAGTGAAGAACAATCTACTGAAGGCTCAAGGTAAAAAGACCAATTATACATGTTTACACTTGTGATAAAGAGACTACTTTAACACTACTAATATAACTTTTGATTTCACTTGTGCAGTTGTTAGAAAAGACCTCCGGGAAGACCAGCAAAAAGGCAAGTCAGAGGACCTCTTTCAGTTGGTTGAGGGATTTCAATTGGTGAGAAATCCAGCATTGTTTATTTTGTATCCGAACTTTACAAGCAAGTATTCACTCCTAATATGGCATTCTCATTTTTAATATTCATAGGTAATGGTAGAGGATCAGCTGCAGTTCAACATGAGCCAAGACTATCCACAACTAATTATAATTCAACCACGAGAAGAGGGAGGTCAAAGTAACAGTCGTAGGGGCTTATATGCACCATCTAATTATTCAACCAGAGGAACCAGCAGGTGGTCATTAGGATTGAGGAGAAAGCCAATGAATCCAAGAAGAGGAGGATCAAGCATAGGGTGGTTCAGTAGGGGTGGGACTTCTATGTAAAACAAACAATGCCTTTGTTAGTCATGTGTTTTTGATGGACTTGAAGGCCTGTATGTGTGTGTGAACAAAACAATGTGTTATTTCCAGAGTTTGTTTTGTATGTTTGAACAAAATTCTGTTTTGATGTGATGTTACGTATCAATGAATATCTGCTGTTAAGTTTTGATGTGTTGTTATATATCAATGAAGTGAATAACAGGTTCTGCTTTAATGTGTTGCTATGTAATAATGAAGTAAGAAATAGGTTTTGTTATACGGTTGTAGATGCTCATTTTTGTAAAATGTAGCAGTTTTAAAATTTTAATGTTGCACAAACAGTTCATGTAGCAGCTATTAAGTAGCATTTTAATGGGTTTGCATGTTAGATAACCAACAATCTAACACCATATGTAGCAGCTATTCTGACCTCAATATAGAGTTTATTGGTTCTATCAAAACAATAGAACAATCAGACCTTAAAGCAATATCAAAACAATATTAACACACAAAATCATATATATCACAGAACATGAAAATTTGCATACACATACATGCCTATTGCATGATAGACAAAATATCCTTCTCATTTCAAAATAGGTGATTCTATGACTTGACAAACAACCCTACAATCAGTAAGAATACTATAATAAATAGACACAACCAAATATGTCTATGCATTTCATCAATCTTCTTCTCCATCATGTTTCGCATTACATCAAACTTCTCTTTCATCTTTTCTTTGAATTTGTTGATTTGATGTTTCAACGCACATGTGCCTGGATCAAATTCATCTACCCAACAAAAGAAATTGCAGTCCTCTGAGGTCTGCAACATTTAAACAAATCAAAATCAAACCCACTGAGAACCCTAGTCAAATACATTCAGATAGCAAAAACACCCAAATCAAATATAATCCCATTGAAAACCTACCCTCCATTGTCGACACCTGTAGAATTTTCTCCCCTTGCTAACTTCTCTATTGGATGTTAGGACCACAATGGATGTCTCGCATTGACAGTTGGGGTTTCAAAGAGCACGAACAGAAGAAGATGATTGAGAAGCTTCACTCATCTTTGCTGGACTGGTTGTTGAAGAAGCAATATGTGTTGAAGACGACTAGAGGTTGAAGACGAAGGCAGGTTGAAGACGAATGTTGGAGCAAAAGAAAGCAGAAAAAATGGATGTCTCGAGGTTGAAGACGACTTATATGGGCTTCAACTGTCACAAAGGGCAATTTAGACATTTTACCTGAGTCTTAACAGCGTTAGAGGAATACTTCCAGAATATTCCAATCCTATCGAACAAAACTTAACCTTAGGGGCACAGATGCAACACAAAAGAATTTTTCAGGGGTATAGATGCAATTAGCATTTTAAGGGGGGTATAACGCAAAATATCATATTTACCAGAGGTATAAATGCAAATATCCCTTTTCTAATCAATGTTTTTCATGCCTAAAATATGTATATCTTACATAATTGTGTTGCCATTGATATTGTATATTTGATTCGATTTGTTTTATTAGAGATATGAGATAATAAATATAAAATTTATGATTTCCTTAACTGTTACATCTCATTTTGATTTTTCATATATTCTCTTTTCTTTATCAATATTCTTTCAAATCTTTCCAATAACCATTTTTGAAATTTAAATTTGAAATCAAATGAGAATATTAGTAATCTAAATATGTATGTATGAGTATGAGAGAGAGAAAGAGAGCATCTGTGAGGAAGTGTGGGAGAAACCGAGAGAGAGAGAAAATGGTATTTAATCTTTATTCTTAGCTTTTTTTTTCATATCATTTATTAGATCCATGTTTAAGTATTTTGATTTTTAGATTTTTAATAAAATTAGGGTTTTGATTTATTTTAAGGATTAAAAATATTTTTATAGGATTTTGAGTTTTTTTATATAATTAGAGTTTTGATAGATATATGTTCATGTTATGGGATTTTTAAGTTTTTATAAAAACTAGGGTTTTGATATATTATTTATTATAGTTAGATCTATGTTAAGTATTTGAATTTTTAAGTCTTCATAAACTTAGGGTTTCAATTTATTATTTATTTTAAAGATTATATCTATGTTTAGATTTCTAAAATATGAGTTTTTAATAACATTAGGGTTATGATTTATACACATACATAAAAAGCTTTATTTATTTTCAATTTTTAGTAATTGATATTTTTTATTTTTATTGAAAAAATGTGTGTTTTTTTATTATTTAATGAATTTTTGGTATATTATTATTATTTTCAATTTTTGAATTTTTGCCTTTTCTATTTTGTCTTTTCTGATTTTTGTCATTTAGTGTCTGGTTATATGGTAAGTAGGTTTAGATCATCTTCTTATGTTGTAATATATATGGAGATGAGCTTAGATTATTGGGTATAAAAATTTATGCCTAATAATTATTGATAGGTAATTAGGTCTTAGGCCTATGGTTGAATTATGGGGTCTTAATTAATAATCTATTTGGTTCATCTAGGTTGTAATTTTTGTTGCGGGCTTCATTCTCCGGACCTAGGGTCCATTCGAGGTGAGTATGCCTATTGATTTATTTCATGTGAGCTTTTGCTCTACATTGTTGAATTTCACATGCTAGTCATCTTTGTATGATATTATGTGCAGGATTTGGATAATTTTTATATTTGATCAAATTGCATTTTATTATTGAATAATTGCATGATTTCATTTCTTTATTATGACAATTAATATAACATGAATTATCTATTCGTGTTTCAAGAATTAATAAAACGCATATATTGATGCTTATATTTTTTTTTAGATAATTATTTGAATTAAGGATTTTGGTACTTTTGAGATTTTTGGAAAATTTAGGACTAGTGGAGACAACCTAATCCTAGTAGATTTTTTTATCAAGATGCATATCATGACACATTTCTGAAATAAATCCCCCCGTCGTATTTCGCCTTTAGGGATGAAGGTCTAGGACTCGAGGATTCCCAAGATCGGTGAGGGGTGTGGTAAAACATTCCTTGCAGCTGTGGATTCCTTTGTTTGGAGTCTGCAGCAACCGGGGCATCCTGTGCCGGTGTTCTCGTAGTGCTTGTCACGCCCCAGGGCGGCCGTCCCCGAGACGTGGCAAATATATAAATGATATCAGTAATCCATACACGAGGTCAAATAAATACTCCACAAGAGAAAAGGCAATACACAAGTAACTGACATAAAAAATATACAAAAAGCGGAAGCTCAAATTACTAAGTCTGTAATTCAAAGACATATTACAGACTAGAGTACACAATCAACTGTCCTGTGAGAGCCAATATATACAATAACTGACATCAACAGTCTACATGCCGTGCACAAGCACAAGTATAATACATACAATGAAAAGGGAATGCTGATAGCCTCCGACTCGCAAGACATCCAACGCGAACGCGGGTCTTCTACTCGGATGGCGCCAGGGGAGCTCTTCTCTTGGATCCGACTCAGCGTCAACTGGGGAAAAACATAAGCGAGGGGTGAGCTACAAGCTCAGTGAGTGGTCAGAAACCAAACACCAACACCAACATTCGATCCTAAGGCAATCTCCTATCAAGGAAACCATGGGTAGATACCCAATGGTTAACAAGGTCACACGGCGGTGCAACCATACCTCGTCCTCGCCCTAGCCCCCACAGGGGTGAGCCTAGGGACTTGAAGGACAAAACTTGCTGTTCTACCCCGTTCGTCATCCGGTAGCGCTCTCCCGGGCAGCCTCTACCTGGAGCCGGCCACGGTCAGTACGCTGTCGAGCGCATCAATGGTACCTACAGGTGGGGGTCCACCCAGGGCGGCTCGTACCTAGGAAGCATCCACACGGATCCGGCGAAGGGGAGAACGATAATTCATGCTCGCAACATCGTCCGGTGGTCCACCCTCGTGTAGCCTCACCTGGTACACTCCCCTGATCAGTACATCTGTCGAATGCATCGGGAGTACCTACAAGTGGGAGTCCTCTGTCAGGGCAGCTTCCACGTCGGGACCCCGGTATACGACGATATTGGGAGGAACCACTACTCGTTCGCAGCGCGAACCCTATGGAAAGCCAAACACTCAAGCTGGTGGGTCAAGTATCAACTCGAGCCCACAACACTCACACCAATACCCTCACCTCCGAAGGGTGACCTAGGTTGTCGGGAGTAACTGTACCATTCCCTCACCTTCACCCCAAAAGGGGTGACCCAAGCTCTTGGGAAAAGACTAGATCGTTTCTAAGCCCTTGGTCCACCGGTAGCCCTTTCCCCGGGTAGCCTCTGCCTGACATACTCCCACGATCAGTACACTGTCGACCACAGCGATGGTACCTACAGATGGGAGCCCGGTGCCAAGACAGCAATGGTACGCTGAGAAGTTCCTACACGGATCCAACGAAGGGGAAAAACGATAACTCATGCTCGCAGCGCAAACCCCACGGGAAAACCATCTATACAAACTGACGGGTCGAGTATCAACGCGACCCCACCCCACTCACGCCAACACCCTCACCCTCACCCCGACGGGTGACATAGGATCTTGGGGAAGAGGTCGATTGTTCTAAGCCCTTGGTCCACCGGTAGCCCTTTCCCCGGGTAGCCTCTACCTGACATACTCCCACGATCAGTACACTCTCGACCGAAGCGATGGTACCTACAAATGGGAGCCCGGTGCCAGGACAGCGTTTCCAACGCCGGGAAGTTCCTACACGGATCCAACGAAGGGGAAAAACAATCTACGCTCGCGGATACGATCCTCTTGGATCCGTCGTCACCGGTTATCAAAACCGATAAGCGCAACGAATTCTCATGAATTCCCTCCAGGGCGCATAACTCAGATGCGGGGAAGACATTTATTCTAAGTGTCGATACCATGGTATGACCCCATAGGAGGTCATACACTTGTCTAATCTCATTAGACAAGGCTCATGGCCCAAATGGCATATACATAATATGCAATTAACTATACAAGGCAAATCATACTTAAACATGCATACGAGGCATCAAACAGATAAACACACACAAATTACAACCTATTATACGTTGGATAACACCAACCTAGAAGGGACGGGTTAAGCGCGATCTGCGCAACAACAGGTGCATGCCAATAATTCCAAGCAAACCCGAGTCAAGTAGGAACTACATCTACTCACTCGGTTCGCGAAGAGAAGGAGGGCGAGGGAGAGGAAACGCCTCATCCTCTCTCAAGCTGGTCATAGTTTTGCCCCAACAGATGGGTGCAACAACTATACCACACCCTCGAGTCCTAAATCAGAGGAATATTACGCATACACCCGTTATTAACCCAAGTTTAGACATGCCTGATATGTTCAAATGATAATAAGGTAGTAATTCAAACAAAATAACCTAAGTCATGCCATATTCTATACAATACATATGCAAGTATAAGGTAGAATAGGGGTTCTACACAATATACGAGCTATACAACCTAGCATGCATGATATCTAACATATTTAGGGTGCAATTAAAGCCCCATGGAAACGCGAAGCACGTCTACGTGCCTCGAGCGCTCCCGGAAAGGGTTGGAATCAAACCACTCACCTAACGAGCGCACGGCTCGCGAAACGCAAGAGAGCGACGAGTTGAATCCGAAGCCTGAAATCAATCCGCCAAGGATCATCCCATGGTTGCATTTGGCTATAACAAGCTGCTCGACACCACGAAGCACTCCGAACGCGTCTGAGCACCGCAAGCACGCCCTCGAGTACCCCGTGCACGCTGCCCATGCACCCCGCACGCATCAAACAACGTCAAGCACGTCCTCGAGCACCTCGTGCATGCTTCCCACGCACTCCGCACGCATCGGGCAAGGCCAAGCACGCCCTTGAGCACCTCGTGCACGCTGCCCGCATACTCCGCATGCATCGAACAACATCAAGCACACCCTCGAGCACCTCGTGCACGCTGCCTGCACACTCCGCACGCATCGGGCAAGGCCAAGCACGCCCTCGAGCACCCCGTGCACGCTGCCCACGCACTCCGCACGCATCGAACAACGTCAAGCACGATCTCGAGCACCTCGTGCATGCTGCCCACGCACTCCGCACGCATGCGAGCTCCTCATGCACGCTTCCCGCGCACTCCGCACGCATGCAAGCACGCCGAGCGCGCACCCGCAGCCCCCGCATACCTCTTATGTGATCTCGAGTGTACCAATGCGTCAATCCCACGCCCCTTTAGTACACAAACACAAGTTTAGGTGATGCATGATGACTCCCATTGGTAAGAGGAGAAGAATATGTATATATGGTTCACTCACACATACTCACAAACAAGTGGTGTGCACACATACACAACACATAACACCCATGCAAGCCCTCCCCAAGCACCCCCACATGCATTTAAAACCAACTTTAGGAGGAGAGAAAACTCACCAAAAGAGGGGAAAGGAAGGGGGAGGTGTGGGGGCTCACAAGCACGCCCGCAACCATCTCGACCGCCACCACTGCCTCAACGTGGGAGCTCTTCCACATGCTGAAAACAGGGGGGAAAATGGGAGATCATGAGAGGGTAGGGGATGGAGAAGGGAAGGAACAACAACTCCTCTCACATGCACACATACTAACCTTGATTACTTCTACTTCTTGCTCCACCAACAACCAAGCACTCCTTCTTCTTCTCCCTCACTTAGACATAAACACAAACACTTTGTGGGCTGGGTGAAAAAGAGAGGGGAACCCATTAGGGAGGCTGAAAGAGAGGAGATGGGGAGGAGAGAAAGAATTAATAACAACAACAACAACTCACCTTTCACATCCACTCCTTTAAGTGGTCCATCTTGATCTTCTTCTCCACCACCATCACCTCCTCCACTCACACACACAAGGGCTGGACCAGATCTAAAAGAGGGGAAAAATTCATGTCCAGGTCGTGACATTTGGTGCCTTAAATAGGCAAGGGCGGAGTGAAAGACCAAGTCGTCCTCGGACTTAAAACTCTGCGCAGCCTTCACTTAAACGGCCATAACTTCCTCAATACAGCTCCAAATTGTACGATTCCAGTGGCATTGGAAAGATAAGACGATTATCTACAACTTTCATGTTTACACCCAGATTAAATAACCTCTCCAGCTATTTCCAAATCTAGGCTAAACATCTTACAGGGCTGCAGCCTGGATTTCTCAACTTCGGGGTATACATGGAAAAATACCCATAAGTTTTAATATACGAATCCAGTTGATCCAATTCCACTTCTATATGGAAGCTATCTCCAAACTTAACATCTCATAATAATATCGTATTTTTATCTCTTCATCTTGGATTTTAACAAAATCAAATCCAAATGCCCAATCCAAAACTGCATAATTCCAAAAACGTTATCAGAATTAAACGAAAATTTTATGGGCAGTACTAAACAGTACCAGGACCCATAATATGCAGTTATATCTTCAATCAGAGTCCTCAACCCCACTAGGTAGCTAAAAAGCAAAAATTTTAGCGACTCCGATAGAAATTAGGACTCTAAATGACACAGGTCTAACAGTGATAGCAGCGGCGACCCATCAGCGTCTTTTAGATCCGACGTCTTCTCGAGGGAGCTTTTTGAGCGATTTAGTTGCTTGGGGCTTGGCACACCTGTTTTGGGGAACGGTTCTTCCGATTGAGAACCCTACCAGGTCATATCATTTAAGCTGCATGATTTCGATGACGTGGACCAAAGATTGGGCCACGTGATTGCAATAAAATATATTTTATTACGCTCATGAATTTAAATTGATTTATTAAATAAAATTCTTGTTATATATATATATATATATATATATATATATATATATGATATCATTTAACTCTCATGATTTCTCTGATGTGGGCCAAAGATTACGCCACGTGCGCATTAAAATATTTTTTAAAAAAGCTCATGATTTTAAATTGATTTAATAAAATAAAAGATTTATTAAATGAAATTCTGATTTTCACAAAACTTTATTTTTATATATACTGTCACGTGAGGTAATTTGTCAGTGTGCTTATTCACTGAGTTAATCACTCACCCTATTCCAAATGGCTGATTGTTTCATAACCAGGTAACTTACCTTCTGAGGACCAAGACAAAGCTTGAACTTTTCATACGCTTCAGGAATATCATCGTGGTAGCAGTGTTGGAGAATAAATAATAGTTGTGATCAACTATTTGGATTTACTTTAGTTTAGATGGCTCCCACAGGGGTGGTTTAGTATGTCTATCCATTCTAATATTTTGTTTCCGTTAGACACTGATATTTTGTAAGACCATTGGTGATTTAAAACCATTAGATATTATTTAATTTATTGTCATCATTTTTTTATTATATTTATATTATATTGGTATCATTTAAAAAAAAAGGAGTACAAATTTTGGTCTTGTATTTGGATTAAGTTTAGTAGCGACCTATTTACCGTCCGATAAACGGTTAGGTAAATGTGGGGCATTACAGTTCTCCTATTATTATCTGTTGCTCTCTTAATCAAAACCACGTGGTGTACTCATGCCTTTCTTCAAAACTGGAACTTGCAAAAAATCTAGTCCACATTTACACTTAATGGTCATGAAAAGGATTGTTTCTGAACTAATAACCAGAAATATGAACAACACATAAATAAGGAACTGATACATAGTTGTCTGGATGGCCATATCTTAGGCAGTAGCCATGCATCTAGTCGCCTGTGCGCATCTAGGCTGACCTAATTACATGTTTTTTCTTAAGTGTGATTTTATTAATGTTAATTCTCTAATTATTTATTTTTTCCTCAATGGGTGAACCTGAATGAAAATGCTATATTTTCATGGTTATCATAATTCACAAAGAGTCGAATGGTTATCATAATTCACAAGCATACCCTGCTTGGTTAAGTAATTGACATGGTGGCGGCAGTGGTGGCAGCGTAAGAAGAAAATCATTGTTTTCCTTTTGGAAGAAGAATATCACTGTCTTCCTCCGAGATAAATCCTTCAGTCCACAAGGAGCTCCTTAAATGCTCAAGTAAGAAAATAGAATAAAAATAATTTTTTTGAGTAAATGGTAGGCATTCTACCTTAATTATATTAAGAAAGGGAATGCCCAAATTGGAAAAGAAACGTACAACGCACGCTACAAAGCATGGCTTCCAATACCCATCACAAGAAAGCAAGTAGAAGAGGGATCTACAATGTCTTGCGATACATGGAATAAAAAAACACAAAAGCCTACTCCTTCATGTAGATACCCCAATTTTGACCGTCCAAAGAACAAAAAATTTATTCAAGCAACACTTTAAATATCAAATATATTGGAGTCATATAGAAAACTATTTAGAGGAATACACAAAGAATTGGGACAAGAGCCAAACTACGGGAAGGCGGGTACTTCAAACCACCCGCCCCCATCCAACAACTATATTGAAGTAGCCGGCAGACATCTTTGCCCAAACTTATTGAAAACCTGCCCCAAAAACCCTGATGGGTACTTCAAACCAACCACCCCATCCTTGCTAGATGACTTCAGCCAACCGCCCCCCAAGCGTTCCCTGAGATGGGACATATAATTAGCATTTATTGTTGATGATGACGGCGGTTTATTCAAACTAACATGCCCTCTTCGACGGCTCAAACCTAGTAAGCACCAAATTTCACAACCAACCATAGATGGGACATAAAGCAAAAAATGATTATAGGCAATTAGTTTAAACCAACCGCCCTATGTCCGATGACTGATTTGAAGTAACCAGCGCTTGCCTGGATAGATTGTTAGAATAGAAATATGAAATTTTAAGGGGAGAAATTTATCTAAGCCCACTCTATTATCTAGCCCATCTCATGTCTAGGAAATAAGGCATTGCCTCCTTTTTTACTATAAATAGGGGGGACCATTCACTTTGAAAGAAAATGAGAAATCCATCAAGAATTATCATCAACATCACAATCACCACTAGAAAGCAAGAATCACTTAGAAAATCCCATTTTTGGGTGAGCTTTAATTGAGAGAGAAGGAGACCCACTTACCCCATCAAATTCAAGTCTCCAAAAACACTCTGCCCTACCACTCATGAGCCAAAGCTATCCTAACCAGAATAATCAAATTCCATACCTAGATGCTGGTCATAAATTTTTGGAATCCAAGTCAGAAGCCCAAACATCAAGCGGTTAGTTCCAACCAACTGGCGGACTAAGACAGCTGGATCCAAGTAGCCGACGATTTCTCCCCCTCTTATAGCAATTTTTTAAAGTCTTGACAAGCAAAAGGATAACCAATTTTCACCTCTTAGAGAGGCCAACCATAGCTCAGAGAGAAGAACTCCACAAACTTCCCTCACAATGCGATCAATAACAAACACTAATTTTTCCTGCTTTTTGAGAAAATATGTGGCGATCACAATCGATTATGTCATTCTCAAAGGCTGTCGGGTTTCTCAGAACGACCATCCCTGCGATGTTCTAGTTTGTCATGAGGCAAACCAGATCCAAGTTTAGAGAAACCTCCAAATTCCAGTACTGGCACTTCACGCGTAATCAGCCCTCTACAAAGGAAATCAACTTCGCACCTGTAGATACCCTAATTTTGACCGTCCAAAGAAAAGAAATTTACTTCAAGTAAAATTAGAAATTACCACATTTGAACACTTAATAGAAAACATCCTTAGAAAATCAAAACCAGAAAACCCTAGTCCCATACTTAGAAATATCTAAGAGCCTGGATAGGGGCAGCTACATGGAGGTAGCCGCCCCATCCCAGGTGGTTAGTTTCAACTAGCCGCCCCCCTGACCGACCCCAAATCACTTCCCTAGATGGGACATAAAGCAAAATTTAATGCTGATCATTGCGGCAGGTTGTGCCCTTTGGCCGCCCCATCTCGGTCGATTCAACCTAGTGATCGACTCTAGCCACCGCTTGTCAGAGATGAGACGTTTAACAGGTCATGATGGGGGTGGCTAATCGAAAGTAGCCTCCCCATCCCGGGCGGCCAGTCTCAACTAGTCGCCCCTCACCTAGACCCTGACAGAAGAACAAAGGATTAATGGGGGGTCAAATCAACCACTCTATTATCCAATTTATTCTTTTATCCAGTGGATACTCCCCTGCCTCTCTTTTACTATAAATAGAGGGGGTCCAAAGCATTTCTAACACATCTTGAATCCACAATCCAATATTAACCCAAGATCCATTCAACACAACCCACACCCACTACTTGAAATCCTTAAAGAGAGAGAAAGAGAGAGTTCCATTTGTGAGGAGAAACCTATTCTCTACACAATCCATTCTCCCAATCCACTCTCCAAACCCAGGTTAAACCTGGTTTAACCTTTGCCAAAACCAAAT
Source organism: Acorus calamus (assembly GCA_030737845.1). Classification (NCBI taxonomy): domain Eukaryota; kingdom Viridiplantae; phylum Streptophyta; class Magnoliopsida; order Acorales; family Acoraceae; genus Acorus; species Acorus calamus. Next base: position 11,370,314 of record CM060872.1, read on the forward strand.
CCCATTCCTACCCAGGTTCTGCCCAAATTAACCCAGGCCCCAGGCGGCTAACTTTAACCAGCCGCCCCATACCCGGCGGCTAATTTTCACTAGCCGACCCCCACCTACACCCCCACTTGAACCAAGTCTCATCTCGTTAGTTCTAGAAGTAGAATAGAATACCTATTTTTCACCTCTGTCCCAACCCGGGACCGCTAAATAGCCCTCCCCGGGGAGAAATGTTGGACGAAACCATCCGGAGAATCCTCTCCGAGACTGGTCTCTTGTTAGATATTCAAAGAACATATTTTCATATGCTTTTAAGAGTTGTTTTAGAACGTTTCCCTATGTAATTATTTATTTTTACGTGCATATTAGGGAAGTTTATATTCTTTATATTCAAAGCATATATTGCAAAAATTGATAATATTTATACAATTAATATGCATTATCATATTTTTCATATGGAACCATATTTTAAAATTCAAAAATCTGAATTTGGCAGTATTTAAATTTTACAGGATCTAAATTTGGCAGGTTATAAATTGGAGAAGAAATTTGCATTCAAAGATTCATCAAAGCTTCTAAATCTGATCCACCAAATCAATAAATCTTCAATCAAATCAGCTTTGATATCTCCAACAAATCAAAAAGGTCTCCAACATATTTTGTAATTATATGTCCAACATATTTTGTAAATCAACATTAACAACTTAAGCAAATAAGCATTTACAACTAATTCAACCCTCAAAACCCCTATAAAAAGGGCACTACAGATAGGAGGAATTCAAATTCAGCCAAGGGAGCTCTTCATTCAGCCAAGAAGGAATTTATTTTCAGCTTTTGTCCTTTCTTTTCTGTTTTTAGTTTTTGTTTTTGTTTTTGTTTTTAGTTTCTTTGATATTATAGACATAGATTATATTGTGATTTCAATAGAAGTATCTATTTATTTTATTTGCATGAATTATTTTTATTTTTATTTTAGAATTTCATTGACCATGGTAGGCTAGAAAATCCTTCCATCAAGGAGAGGATTGCACCCCATGCGTTTGAGTGATTGATTCTTTTCTTTGTGCATTTATGTTTTCCGATTTGTTTTTCATGATTATATAGTTTCTTCAATTCAGATTTCTTTTGATTATGTGTATTTTTAGATCTTCCGTCATTCTACTTAGATGGGATATGGTTGATGTTTTATAAACCCTATTTTTAAATTGAGTAGAAGTGAACTGCTTTTGAAATAGTTTGTTTTCCTTGAATGCAAAATGAAGAATCATCACAATACACGTGGAGTGGATTTCCAATCCTTGGTGGTCTTCTTCATAATTTGTCCAACCCAATATTTTTATTTTAGTTTTCTCATATCAACCCTTCAAAACCTTATTTTTAAATCTTTTTATGCCTTTTTACTTTTATTTGTTTACTTCAATAGCCTCCCTGTGGATTTGACCCCTTGCTTCCACTTTCTACCAAGAATAAGTAAGGGTTTTATATTTTGTTGGCGAAGATGAGATTTTAACGACAATCAAAGCCACCAACATCTCTCTACCCCCAAACTCATGTCTCTACACAACCTGAGACAGATCCCATCAGTCCACTTACCGGAGGGATTTAAAATCCTGGTACAACGGTCGTGGAGACCCAGACGTTCACTTAACTGCATTTTATCTAGACGTCCGACCGTTTCTAGATAACCAACTCCTGCTAGTGTTTCTCTTTCAAAAATCATTGGAAGGAGAAGCACTGCAATGGTTCTCCACCCTCCCTGTAGATCATTTGCTAAACTTCTCGGCTGTAAGCGAGAAGTTTTTAGGTCACTACGGTTATCAAAGGATTAGGACCCCCTCTATTTCAGACCTAACTGTGGAAAGAATGAGGCCTAGGGAGGAATTCGAACAGTATGTATCCAGGTGATGCACACTAGTCCACCGAACCGGCCTGCAACTCACAGAGTGTCAAGAAATTGATATGATGTTGCAAAGCTTGAGTCTGGAACTTCGTATGAGCCTTTCGTACGGAGACTGTACTACGTACCAACTTCTGATTGACCGCCACAACAGGATTTCCCATTGTGCTGCCCCAGTAGTCCAAACCCAATCCCCACCTATCTGCCATAGGGTTAGATAACCGCCATGAAAGGCACAAACCCCACGGTAGAGGGGATCACCTAGATTTTGGCACTCTACCCGAACGGAGCACGAATTCCTGATCGAGGATCAACTCTGAGACAGTACACACCCAGTTTGTCCGAAGATGCACCCCCTCAGCAAGACAATCAAAACTTCATTCCTTGATCAGTACCTATCCCCGTTCTGACATGAAAAAACTCGATAGTCCAAAGTCCTCCAGTCCAGAGCCCCATAATCCAAAGCTAGAGCCAAATTAGGACTCCCCTTACTTATTCTGCTCCCCCATGAGCGCAAAACTTGACCCCTAGGCAACCTACACAAAGCCCCTACAAAGAGGTTACACCTCCCCCCTCCTATGGCCCAAGATGGTTGAATAGAAGGGATTGCTATCCACCCCTCCCAGAAACCCTAGGAAACATCTTCAGAGCCTTAATGAAAACCGATAGCATTTCTTTACCCATAGCCAAACCTTCACCTCTCGGTGCCAACACCGCTCGTTTTTATCCATATCATCAACATCATAGTCATACCAATGAACAATGCTTCTCATTCTGAGACATTGTTTATGACCTTGATGAAGAGAGACGCCTGGACTGGGCCATCATTAGGGGACACAAGAACAGCCCGACTACGAAACCACATAAAACTCAGTTAAATCTGCTATCCAAGCAAGGTCAGACCTCAGAAATCCCAACCCTATAAAAACTAAAACACAAAACTCAAAACTAACCACACGAGCCCTCATACCAGAGATCCTATGTTTCGAAAGCATCTGCACCATAAAGGCCGCAGATCACGAAGAACCACCCAAGATCATTCCGGGTGGCTTAACTTTTCTAGCCCGTTCCCCCACTCTTCCAAGCCCCATAAGACTTTCTCCCCCTCACATAAGGTCAGCTCCACGGCTTTTTCCTATCTTACCCATCAACAAAAGCCCGAGCCCGTTAAAAAACCGATATCCCCAAATCATAGTTGATATCTTAAACCATCACACCACTAGGGCATGAGGAATCTTCAATGTTGTCCCCTCCTATAGACGTCCAATACTTGAATCAGAAATTGAGAAAGCAAATGTCGGAGATAGGATTGAAATTCTCTACCAGCTCCAGAGAATTCCTGCAAACATTTCCATTTTAGAGCTAATTGAGACCTCAGAACATCACCAACGGGCACTGAGGATGTTTCTAGAGAGAGTCCAAGTGAACCCTCAAATATCCACCTTAAGCATGCCAGTGGCCTTAGCCTCTGCAGGACTAGGGCATATGATAACCTTTAGGCCTAAAGAAGAAATCCGTGACAAGGTTATCAATACCTCTACCCTATGCATCACGGTCAATATCGAGGGATACCTAGTAGATAAAGTATTAGTCAATACCGGTGCGGGAGTAAACCTTATGTTGTTACGCACTTTCGAATAAATTGGAGGACACGTCACCACGCTCCTTGAGACGGACACCTGTATATTTGCTTACAACAAAATGGCTCGTTCGGTTCTTGGCTTTAAACACTTCCCGTTAAAAGTAGGGTCCCTAGAAACTAGTGTTGAAGCATACGTCTTAGAGATGAACTCAGATTATAACATGATCTTGGGGCATAAATGGATAGCCTCAATAAAAGGAGTCTCTTTCCCCCTACATCAGTGTTTGAAATTCCCCATGGAAAATCAAATAATCAAAAACCGGGGGACGCAGTCAAAGAACCCAAATAAGAGTTCACCGATAGTGAGACCATCGCCATAAAAATCATCAACCCGAAGCCCATAGAAGCCACTATCCACATCCTAGACTTCCTAACCAATTGGCTAAATCCTCAAAGCACTCCCCCCAGTGCCGTTAAGACAAGTCACCCTAAACATAGAAATCCTAGCTGGCAAATGTTGAAAATCATTGGTCACATCCCAGGGAAAGCCTTAGGACTAAAAGGTGGATCTTGGAACCCATCAAGCTCCCGGCTTGGCTAGATAAGAAGGGCCTCGACTCATCCAAACGACACACTAATTTAAAAAGAAAATGTAATTGGGGACTGTATGAACACTTCATAAAGGGAACAACCACGGAACAGGCTAAAGAAGTCGTGTATCCTCGTCCCTTAAACCCTATCCAGGAAAGAGAGCCGGACTATCTCTCGGGCTCCCTTGACTGGTTATTTCCACATCCTAATAAAACCTTAGACACACACTCACCACCAGATGATGAAACTCCAACTGACCAAGCGCTCTTTCCTCGCAGTGCGTAAGCATCGCAACAAAGGAGTGCCAGTTGTTGGAGGAAAGTCGGTTGAAACACTCGAACCAATCCAGTAAGTTGTAAATAATAATTGTCTTTCCCTTAAAAAAAAAACAAAAAAAAATCTTTAGGATGGAAAATCAAGACTTTAGGGTCCTTGTTTGACAAAGACGATTTCACCCCAGCATGGCACCATTTCAGTGCCGACTCCGATCTCCTAAATAAACTATGGCGTCTGGCCAGCCAAACTGAAAATCCCAACCCCAGTACCTCATTCAAAATGGTCAGACCTACCAGAAGTCAGATACCTGACCAGATCATTAACTATATAAAATGGTATAGTGAGACTATTTTAGGCTTGGGAAAGTTTGTGTCAATAGCAGTTATAGAAGAACCAGACCTGGATGATATAGAAAACCTGGATGATGGTCTGGGAGTCTATGAAATCTGCGATGAAGACAACAGGGAAGAAGAAGACATCTCTGAAAAATTCGAGCAAAGCCTCCTGAGATTTGATGAGAGAATAGAAGAAGCAGATGAGAAGGTGGAAGAACTAAACCTGGGGACTGAAACCCGATGAAAAAGAAGGTCTAGTTAAAATACTATGGTAATATAGTGACATCTTCGCCTGGTCTTATAAAGACATGCCCGGCTCGATACCTCTCTGGTCGAGCACCGATTAATGTTAGAACCCAACGCCAAACCGGAAAAACAAAAGCTGAGGCGCCTCCATCCAGAGGTGGCTTTAAAAATTAAAGATGAAGTGGACAAAATCCACCATGCTAAATTTATCCGGGTAGTCTTGTACCCAAAATGGGTAGCTAATATTGTTCTGGTATCCAAAAAAGATGGCAAGATCCGGGGGTGCATCTACTTCAGGGACCTCAATTGATCGTGCCCAAAAGATGATTTCCCACTCCTGCATATTGATCTCCTTGTCGATAACACGACATGATATGAAATGCTCTCTTTCATGGATGGCCTTTCCAGATACAACCAGATTCGGTTGGCAAAAAAAGAGGAAAAGACTTCCTTCACAACACCCTGGGGGACTTACTGCTATGTAGTAATGCCTTTCGGGGTAAAAAATGCAGGTGCAACATATCAAAGAACGATGACTTCAATCTTTCATGATATGATGCACAGGCTAGTAGAGATTTACCTAGATGACATCCTAGTTAAATCTAGGACTCGAATTATCACGTCCTAGGGTGGTCGTCCCCGAGACGTGACAAATATATAATATCAGCAATCCATACACGGGATCAATGAAAGACTCAACACAACATCAAAGGGAATGAAGCAGTTAGCAAGGAAGCTGACATAATATATATACATCTAGCGAAAACTTAAACAATTAAGTATGTAATTCAAAGACATATTTACAGACCAGAATACATAATCAACTGTCCTGTGATAGCCAATATACAACAAAAGACATCCAATACAAGTTCTGTGCACAAGCACGAGTAGCAATACATACAAGGAAAAAGGGGGATGCTGATGGTCTCTCAGACTCGCAGACCCAAAACATGTATGGTGCTCTGCTACGGTACTGCGCCTAAGGACGCTCCTCCTTCAAGTCTGGCTCAACGACAACTGGAGAAAAACATATGCGAGGGGTGAGCCGCACGCTCAGTGAATGATACAATCCATGCAACACAACTTATATTAATCTTTCAAACAATCAAGTCTCAATAATTGAATCAACAACTTAAGCTGGTGAGTTGGGTGTCAACCCAACCCTACCACACCATATTAAATATTTTGAGTGATTGAGGTTCCAACAGATGGAATAATTACTTAAGTTTCTGGGTCGGGTATCAACCCAACCCACTACACCCTCACCCTCGGGTGACATGGGACTTTTGGGGAAACGGGGTCAACTGGTCTGCATCTTTCGTCATCCGGTAGCCCTCTCCCGAGTAGCCTCCCATGACTGCTACCTCTACCGTATGGGCGCACCAACCGGCGTCATGAATAGTATCTGGGAGCACCTCGCAGGACAGCTACAATCTGGGTAGCTTCGACATGGAGCCAATGAAGGGGAGAGCACTTGACACTCACGGATACGATCCTCATGGATCCGTCGTCGGTAAGATTACAAATTCTCATGAATTACCTCCAGGAAGCATAACTCAGATGTGGGGAAGACAGATGATTCGTAGTGTCAATGCCATGATATGACCCCATCAGAGGTCATACACTTGCTTAATCTTATTAAGCAAGGTTCATGGCCCCAACTATAAACATATTGAGATGTACTATATAACACATCATAACTATACAAAGAATTACTCATGGAAGTATTCAATTAATGTTATTACAAGGTTATAATATTGTCTAAGGCATGCTTGGGCTCATATGCATGATACAAAGATGTAATACCCTAGTATACAAAGTCTAACATGATAGAAAAATATAAGGTCATTACCTTAGCCATGCCTTGTACTCATGCATACATGTAAGCACTAATTCCATGGTTAACTGGGTGGAAAACATGCTCAGAATAGAACTATCCTATCATGAGTCATGGTGTATGTATAGACATGGTTAAACTAGCATGGGACACAATACATAGACAAGTATGGGTCCCTACACATTGTTAGGCCTGTGTCATTTAGAGTCCTATTTTCTATCAGGGTCAGTAAATTTTAGTTTTTAGTATCTGCTTGAGTCTGAGGACTCTAATTGAAAATCTAACATCATATTATGGGTCCTGGTACTGTTTAGTACTGCCCATAAAATTTTTATAAAATTCCGATAACATTTTTGGAATTATGCAGTTTTGATTGATATTCGGATTTGATTTTGTTTAAATCTAAGATGATGAGGTTTAAATCCGATATTGTCATAAGATATTTAGTTTTAAGCTAGATTTCATACAAAAGTAGAATTGGATCAACTGGATTCGTGTATCAAAAGTTATGGGTATTTTTCCGATTATACCCTGAGGATGAGAAATCCTAGTAGCAGCTCTGTTCTATGTTTAGCGTAGATTTTGGAATACCTGGAGAGGTTATTTGATCTGGTATAAATATGAAAGTTGTAGATAAGCATCTTGGCTTTCCAAGAGCGTTGAAAGTATATAATTTGGAGCTATATTGAGGAAGTTATGGCTGTTTAAGTGGTGGCTATTCAGAATTTTAAGTCAGTTGACAGCTTGGTCTTTTTAGCCCCACTTATGTCTATTTATACAACCCCTCCCCATTTTACCTCAGCCGTCCGAGGCTTTCTTTTTGCCTCTCTTTTGTGCATATTAGTTGGAATTAATGGTGTTTAAGAAGAAGAAGATGTAGGAGTTCATGAAGGGAAGATCAAGTGAAGGTGAGTTTGTGTGTATGCTTGTGTTGTTGTCCCTTCTTTCCCTTCCTCCTCTAGCTCCCACTCATTGATTCCCACACCTTATTTTTCAGCCCCCCTAAGTGTTTGTTTTTATGTATCAAAGAAGAGAAGATAGAAGTAGCACAAAAAGAGAATGCAAAGAAGCATGAAGAAGAGCTGGTGGTAGCAGTGGTGGCGGTCGAGGTGGTTGCGGGCGTGCGGACGAGTCCCCACATCTCCCCCTTCCCTTCCCCTCTCTTTTGGTGAGTTTTTCCTCTTCTTTAATTGGCTTGTATGCATGTTAGGGTGCTTGGAAGGGCATACATGAGAGGTGCTTGGTGTTGGGTGCATGTGGGGCTTGGGGGTGGGCTTAGGAGCACTGGGCGCGCGGGCGTGTGTGCAGGTTATGTCGCGCGGGTACGTGCGGGTGCGCGTGTGCGTACGCGCGGGTTGGGTGCACATGTCTGCGCACTGCCAGTGCACGGGGTGTGCGTGCGGGGCGCTCGAGGCTATGCTCGGGGCTCCCCGGGGGTGCGTGTGGGGCTGCCTGAGACCTATTCGGGTGTGCTGAGGGTCAGCATGCTTGGGTGCGGGTTCGGGGGGCTCAGGCATGCGTGCGTTCGTGCATGTTTGCGTGCGTGCGAGCCCATATGCGTGCATGTCTAAGTCTTAGGCATTCCTAGTTAATTCTATGTGTTTGTATGTGTTCATACTCATCATTTTAGATGCCCTTACCTTGCAATCTCATCGGATGGGATGCGCGACGACTTGGGTATCAGTGAGTGGTTCGATCCAACCCTTCAGGATGCCCTCGATGCACGTAGTCGTATATCGCTCATCCATGGGGCATATTTGCACCCTAAATAAACTAGATATGTTTGCATGCTAGGATGTATAGCACGCATATTACGTAGAACCCCCTTTTCTACCCTATACGTGCCTATGTATTGTATTCGTGTTTGAATGATAATGTTTTCATGTGCCCTCATGTTTTGGCATGTATTTCCGAATTGTGTATGGATGTATAGAATATGCATAGCTTAGTAGTATTGTAATACCACCCCCTACATGTGTAATATCCAGCATGTTTAATCCCTAGCTAATAACAGGGTACATGCATGATATTCCTTTGGTTTAAGACTGGAGGACGTGGTGTAGTTGTTGCGCCCATCTTATTGGGGCAAAACTATGACCAGCTTTAGGAGAGGATGAGACATTCCCTCTCTCTCGCCCTCCCTCTTTTAGCAAACTGAGTGAGTAGATGTAGTTCCTACTTGACTCAGCTTGCTTGGAATTATCGGCATGCACCAGTTAGTGCGCGAGATCTCGCTTAACCCTCCCCTTGGAGTTGGTGATATCCAACGCCTGCTTGTGTCATCCTTTGTGTGATTGAATGTTTTATTATGCCCTTGTATGCATGTTTAAGTAGGTCATTTCCTTGTAGGCATGATGTATGAATTGTTAATGATGTAAATCCATGTGAGGGAGTATCCCTATAGTTAATTAATATGTTATCGTACATATGGTACGCGTAACTGTGATAGAACTCTCTTGTAAAATTTATGCGCATGTTAAAACTATCGAGCCTATCCATGATAGACGTGGGTATGACCCGCTATCGGGTTGTACCTCATTAGTTAAGAGCTAGCGATGTAATCGCCCCCTTGCATCCGAATGATGTGTCCGTTTAGAATTCAAGAGAATTCTCCGTTGTATTGGTTTTGTGAAACCGACAGTTATGACATTAAGTTGGGCCTACCCATGCTAAGCGTGTGTATGAACCGCTTGTTGGGTAATATCTTGGGTTTATTTCTGCTCTAGAACAGAGGTAGCCCCTCGCATCCGAGTGACGCACCCATGTGGGAGTACAAGAGTATTAAATATCTTCGATATGTGATTATCGAATGTAGTTAGAGTTTCTCCCAATATCGTCCGTGTAGGAACTTTCCGGCATTGAAAACGCTGTCCTGGCACCGGGCTCCCATCCGTAGGTATTACCGATGCATCCAGGGTTGTACTGATCGTGGGAGTATGTCAGTAGAGGCTACCCGGGGAAAGGGCTACCGTATGATATTGAGAACATAGAGTCGGCCCCCTTCGTTGGATCAGTGTAGGAATTTCTCAGCGTTGAAAACGCTGTCTTTGCACCGGGCTCCCATCTGTAGGTATTACCGCTGCATTCGGGACGTACTGATCGTGGGAGTATGTCAGGTAGTGGTTACCTGGCGAAAGGGCTACCTGTGGACCAAGGGTGTAGAGCCAACAGAGTTATCCCAAAAGTCCCTAGGGTCACCCCTGCGGGGGCTAGGCTGAGGTTGAGTGTGAGTAGTGAGTCACGTGGTGGTGTGACTCTAATATCCGTCGAGTGTACTCTGGGTATGTTGTGCCTAATGCTTAAGGTATGGTAGTGTATCTCTACCTCGTAGCCGTTATACTCATAGTATCTTGTTATCCAGTAACACCAGGTGTTATGGTTAACCCTTGTTTTCTCCCCAAGAATCCCAAGAGCCTCCCTTTAGGAATGAGGGTGAGGGTGAGATTGGTCGCGCCACCGCGTGACCTTGTTAACCGTTGGATTTCTACCCATGCTTTTCCTTGTTAGGAATTTACCTTAGTATTGAATTGTTGTGTTGGTGTTTGGTTTCTGGCCACTCACTGAGCTTGTAGCTCTCCCCTCGCATACTGTTTCTTTTATAGGGGCATCACGTCTCGGGGACGGCCGCCCTAGGGCGTGACACACATGATACTAGGGTATATGATCCAAACATATTATATATGGCATGGATGCAACCTAACGAGATAACCAATAACATGCACACTTAAGAAGTTTAATATGCGATTATGGTGCCCCAAGGGAAGGCAATGCACGTCTACATGCATCGAGCACATCCCAACTGGCATCGGGTCGTCGCGTGACCGTTCGCCAAGATCTGCAAGACAAGGCATCCAATTTGGTGAGTATAACCACATAAAAATACATAAAAATAACTAGAAATGCCAAAGACCTAGATATGCACACATACGAGCTCACATGCATGTCCAAGTGCCCCGACACCTACCTGATCCCCTCGACAGACACACGTGTGGCCCCCACACGCGTACGCACACGCATGTACGTGCGAACACACCCCCCGCCCGATGGCGCACTGACCCGCGCTCAACTGCGCGTCCAGATGCACTGCCCGCACGCCAAGACCCCCAGCCGCGCATCCAGACGCGCGCCCGATGGCGCATTGTGCCCTGCAGCCCTCCCGTGAGCGCCTACGCGCACGCGCACGCACTCGCCTGCGCTCCTAGGGGTCCCAAGGCCCCCCTTGCCCTCCACACACTCCCCCAACCCAAGCACTAACATGCATGACCCCCTAACAGCCCTTAATACATAAAAAATCAAAGATAAGGGAGGGAGGAAGCTTACCAAAGGAGGGACAAAGGAAATAGGAGGTTTGGGTCCCCTCGGGTCCACCAGCCACTACCTCCACCACCACCACCACCACCACCACCCCTCCCTAGCTTCTCCAGCAGCCTTTACTTGGCTATAAAACAGAGCCAAAGGGTGTATGAGAGGGAGCCAAAGAGAAGAGGAAGAGAGGAGGGAGCAATAACAACAATGACAACAACACAATCACTAGCCTTTAGTGTGCTCTTCTCCTCCTTCACTTCTCACACACACTCACACTTAGAAACTAAAAGAAAGACAAACAAAGAGGGGAGAAAGTGATTCACGACTACAAAGGGGGAGGGAGAGAGATAGGGAGAGAAAAAGAGAGAGAGAGGGCAATTAATTCCCATAAAGTGGGTTGGTGGGAGGTTTGACCTAGGTCAACCCAACCACACTAAAAAACAAAACCCATTGACCTAGTCCATGGTCCACTTGACTAGTCATAGTCTCCCATTTGACTTGGTCAAGGTCTCTACTTTAACTTGGTCAAGGTCTCCCCTTTGAACTTTCCTGAATTGACTAAAATCCGGATACGATTCGGAACTGCATAATTTTCTAAAACGTAACCGGAATTCAATGAAATAATTATGGGTGGTATAAAATGGTACCAGGACCCATAATATGCAGTTAGATTTTCAATCGGAGTTCCCTAGCTCACGCAGATGGCTAAAAGCTAAAATTTTAGCAACTTCGATCGAAAAAAGAAAATTAAAAAAAATGGCCAGAAATGACCCATAGGTTACCAATAGGCTAAACAGTGACACATATATAATATTTTTCCCCCCTAGGTAATTTTATCCACAAAATTTAATACAAAAACATCTAAGAAGGAAAAAGATGTGGATATGCTTCACGCATGGCGTCCTCGCGCACCTAGGTTGCCTCGACACCAGAACGGTGCTGCCAATGCACCTTAACCAACTAGACGGTCTTTGGGCGGAGCCTCTTCTCGCGTCGATCCAGGATCTCGATCGGCTGCTCCACGAAAGACAAGTCCGGCTCGAAGATGAGCGGCTCGAATGGTATGACGTGAGCAGGATCGTGGACGTAACGCCTCAGCTGTGAGACATGGAAGACGTCATGGGCATGAGCCAGATGTGGGGGCAAGGCTATGCGATAGGTCACCTCTCCAATCTGCTCAAGGATGAGAAACGGGCCAATAAAACGCGGACTCAGCTTGCCCCGCACACCAAAACGAAAGATGCGCTTCGACAGGGACAGCTTCAGGAAGACATGGTCAGCAACCTCGAAGGCGAGCTCATGGCGATGATGATCGGCGTAGCTCTTTTGACAGTTCTGAGCGGTGCGGATACGCTCACGAATCATCTTGACCTTCTCTGAGGTTTATCGAACGATCTCTGATCCCTCCAACTGGCGCTCTCTGACCTCGTCCCAACACAAGGGAGACCTACAGCTGCGGCCATAAAGTGCCTCATATGGTGCCATCCGAATACTCGAGTGATAGTTGTTGTTGTAGGCGAACTCCACCAATGGATGATGCCTCTCCCAACTGTCTTCAAAGTCGAGAACGCAGGCATGTAGCATGTCCTCTAGGGTCTGAATCATCCTCTCTGACTAGCCGTCCGTCTGAGGGTTAAACACTGTACTGAAATGGAGGTTCGTACCAAGGGCGTGCTGGAGGCTACGCCAGAACCTCGAAGTGAATCTCGCGTCTCTATCATAAATGATGTTAACCGGAGTGCCATGGAGACGAACGATTTCTGAGACAAACAACTACGTCCAGAGAATCGGTGTGTCTGATGGAGAGGAAATGAGCAGACTTGGTCAGTCAGTCGATGATTACCCAGATGGCATCACGACCCGAACGTGACTTCGACAGACCCGAAACAAAGTCCATAGTAATCTGCTCCCACTTCCACTGTGGAATTTCAATGGACTGCAGCTTCCCCGCGGGACGCTGATGCTCCGGCTTCATCTGCTGGCATACCAGGCAACGGGCAACGAAGCGACCAACATCCGCCTTCAGCCCGCGCCACCAGTAGCCACGACGAAGTCCCCTGTACATTTTTGTGCCACCAGGATGCACTGTGTACTTTGAACGATGGGCCTTGTCCAAGATCTTTTGCTTCAGCTCTGCGTCGGCAGGAATACATACCCGACCTCTGAAACGCAGGATTTCGTCCTCATGAATCTGGTAATCCGGTCACTCGCCCTGAGCGACGCCTTCAGAGAGGACCAGAAAGTGAGAATCCCGCCCCTGTGCCATGCGGATCTCATCGAGGAGAACAGGCTGCACCATTAGCCTGGCCAGAAAGACACTAGCAGGCGTCTCCTGAACGCTGATCCAGCAAGAAACCTCCTCCAGAAGCCTCCAACGACGTATAGCCAAGTGGGCGGCCATGCCCAAGGGCTGTCTACTGAGAGCATCTGCAACGACATTCACCTAACCCGGATGGTAAGTGCTGTCGCAATCCTAGTCCTTCAGGAACTCCACCCAACGTCTCCAACGCATGTTGAGTTCCGGCTGGGACTGCAGATATGTTAGGCTCTTGTGATCCGTGAAGAGCTCAAACTCCTCGCAATAGAGGTAGTGCCTCCAAATCTTCAGCGCAAAGATGATCGCTGCTAACTCCAAGTCATGGGTGGGGTAATTCTGCTCATGGAGCTTCAATTGACGCGACGCATAAGCAACAACCTTACCGTTTTGCATCAGGACGCAACCCAAACCCATCCACGACGCATCGAAGTAGTATGCAAATCCACCACTCCCAGATGGAATGGTAAGAACTGGCGCTGAGGTGAGTCTCCGCTTCAACTCCTGGAATCCCTCCTCGCAAGATGGGGACCACTCGAACCGGACATCCTTCCGGGTGAGGCGGGTCAGAGGGACGGCTATCTTCGAGAAACCCTCAACAAACCTCCGATGATAACCCGTCAAACCCAGGAAGCTCCGAATCTCGGTGGGGTTCGACGGTCACCGCCAATTCGACACGGCGAGCATCTTTCCAGGTCCACAGATATGCCTCACCGAAAATCACGTGGCCAAGGAAAGCCACACGTTCCAACCAGAAGTCGCACTTACTGAACTTGGCGAACAACTGATGTTGAGATAAAGTCTCCAAGAAAGTGTGAAGATGGTCAGCGTGCTCCTCAAGACTCCTCGAGTATACCAGAATATCATCGATGAAGACTACCACAAAGGAGTCGAGGAAGGGCCGAAACACCCGGTTCATCAGATCCATGAAGGCTGCCGGTGCATTCGTCAACCCAAATGGTAGTACTCGAAAGGCCCTAATGAGTACGAAAGGCCGTCTTTGGAATATCTGACTCCCGGATCTTCAGATGATAGTGCCCGAACGGAGATCAATCTTTGAAAAGACACGCGCTCCCTAGAGTTGGTCAAACAGATCGTCAATCCACGGTAAGGGGTATTTGTTCTTCACGGTCCGCTTGTTCAGCTGTCTATAATCAATACAAAGTCGCAGCGAACCGTCCTTCCGAACAAACAGAACAGGGTCTCCCCATGGAGAGATACTCGGACGTGCGAACCCCTTCTCGAGCAACTCCTTCAGCTGCTCCTTTAGCACCTTCAGCTCTGCTGGGGCCATCCGGTACGGAGCCCTCAAAATCGGTTCGGTCCCTGGAATTAGATTAATCTCAAACTCGATCGCGCGATTCGGCTGTAGACCCGGAAGATCATAAGGAAAAACCTCTAGATATTCTGCCACGACTGGTGTCTCACTGATATCTTCCCGCAGTGGTGCATCATCCTCAGCAATGTATGCCAGAAAACCCTCGCATCCTCCCTGAAGGAGTCTCCATGCCTAGATGGATGACACGAACCCCAAAGGAGCTACATCCGATCGCCTCCGAACTGGAAGGACCTTCGGCCAGGGATGCAGAAAGACATCGACTTTGCAAAACAATCGATGCTGGCGTGACTAGCTGAGAGCCAATCCATTCCCAGGATGGCATCAAAGTCTGTTATGGCGAGCTTGACCAGCTCCACCGGAAACTCATGCTCCTCGATCGCCACAGTACACCCCTGATACATAGAACGGAGGAGAATACGGTCTTCGACCGGTAATGATATCTCCAGCACCACATCAATAGGGGACGACACCGCACCCATCCATCTCACAAAAGTGGGAGACACGAACGAGTGCGTGGCCCTGGAATCTAATAGCACATAAGCAGGAAGCTGGGAGATCAGAACAATACCTCGGACGATGCTACTCGAAGCCTGTGCCTTCTCGGTCGTAAGTGCTGCAACACACCCCTGAACAAGCTACGGCTGTGGAGCAGGGGCACACTTCACAGGCTGTGCTGGCTACCTCCTCTACTCAATATGGCCACCCTGTGGCTGCTGCTGCTGGCGTGGCTGCTGTCGAGGCACAGGAGGTTGGCCAGCATCTGGGCAAGCATGAGCCAGATGCCTGACTCACTGGTAGTAGAAACATCATTGCGTCTCTGGTCCTCTAGTACGGATCAGAATGGCAGCAATGGGTGCAGGACCCCGAACTGGCACCACCCCAACTGGTGTAGCAGCGGCCGCTGGTCGATCAAAACGGGGCCGCCTACTCTTGCGGCGTCCCTAGTCCTGACTCTTGGGTGCCCTCTGGTCTGCCGAAGGGGTTTGAACCGATGATGGAACCCCAAGGTGACGGTCCTCGCATGGGACACCAGGTCAGTGTACCTCGAGAACGCCTGAGAGGTCACGTGCACCCTGATGGTGTTGTTGAGACCCATCTTGAACCGTTGGCATCATGTCTCCTCATCCATCACCAAGGCGGGGGCGAATCGAGAAAGCCTCATGAAATGCGTGGAGTAGTTTGCGACTGACATGGTGCCCTACGTCAGCTGCTCGAACTCCCGCATCACCGTCTGGCGCGTCGAAAAAGGGAAGTATTCTGCCAAGAAGTGACTCTGAAAATCACTCCACAGAAGTCGTCCCACACCCTCGGGGATGTCCACAACTTGGGTAGCCCACCAGTCGACGGTGTTACCCTTCAACATGAATGTGGCCAGCGAGACACGCTGGCGGTCGGTGTAGTGCATGGTCGAGAAGATCTTGTCTATCTCCATCAACCAATGCTCAGGGGCAAGGGGTCCGTCGTCATGCCATAGAACTCGGGAGGTGAAGCTTCAGAAAGGCGGTCTGAGGCACACGTGCTGTAGCCTCTAGCTCCTCCTCCCGCTCCTCGGGTCCCTGAACTTCCTCTACAGGAATCTCCGCTAGTACTGGGGGTACCATTGGTGGATCAGCCACAAAAGATACCTGCGGGACCGCCCCACGGGCCACCCGAAGCTCCGGATCTCTCGTGCCTGCTCAGCCAACACCCTAGTCTGGGCCTCCAGTTCCCTTGTTCGAGTCTCCAGAAGATTTGCTAAACGAGCGTAAGCACACTCCCAAGCAGGAGGCTCATGCGCAGGTCCTGGCCCAGTAGCCGAGGACTCTTCAGTAGACTCCTTGCCTCTGGTAGGTCTAGAAACCTTCGAGGCCTGAGGTCGATGAAATAATTATGGGTTGTATAAAATGGTACCAGGACCCATAATATGCCGTTAGAATTTCAATCGGAGTACCCTAGCTCACGCAGAATGGCTAAAAGCCAAAATTTTAGTGGCTCCGATCGAAAATAGCAAATTAAAAAAAATGGCCAGAAATGACGCATAGGTGACCAACAGGCTAAAAAGTGACACATATATAACACGAATAGGGCATGCAGACATACTTAGGCAAGTATTGCAAAGATGCCGGGAATTCTTGCTCAAAATGAATCCGAAGAAATGTCACTTCGGTGTCTCTTCCGGAAAGCTCTTGGGGTTCATGGTAAGCAAAAGGGGGATTGAAGTTGATCCAACTAAGGCAAAAGCCATTGCCTTAATGCCCCCACCCAAGAACTTAAAGGAATTGAGAGGACTCATCGGTTGGCTACAATTCATTAGATGATTCATCTCGCAGCATGCCGAACGGTGTCTAAAGAAATACCTTCTTAATCCCCTAGTCCTCTCAGCCCTGATACCCAGACGACCCCCGCTACTCTATATAGCTGCAACCAAGGAGGCCATCGGTGTCGTACTCGCACAACATGATGACGTAGGAAGGAAAGAAAAGACTGTTTACTATCTAAGTGAAACGTTGGTTGAATATGAAAGAGCCTACCCTCCCATGGAAAAGACTTGCTTAGCTCTAGTATGGGCTTCCCAAAAATTAAGCCATTATTTTCTTGCCCACAAAGTCAAGTACTTTGCCAAAATGGATCCGGTAAGGTTCCTATTCGAGATAGCTGTATTAACTGGTCGCTTAGCCCGATGACAAGTCCAGTTAAATGCGTTTGACATCACGTACGCCACTTAGAAGTTCGTTAAAGGTCAAGCCATTGCTGACCATCTCGCCCAGCTCCGTCTCCCTGATTATGAACCAGTGAAAACTGACTTCCCAGATGAGGAAACATTTGCACTTATCGAAGAGAAAGATAGGAAGACTTGGACACTATACTTCGACGGAGCAGCTAATCAACAAGGGAGAGGAATATGAACATCATTAATCTCCACCGAAGGCGTCATTATCTCGCGAGCATTTAAGCTTACATTCAACGCCACCAACAATATTGCTGAATACGAAGCCCTGGTAGCAGGTTTGAAGGCAGCTCTTGCCCTAGGGGTTAAAAATCTAGTCATTATTGGTGACACCCTTTTAGTGATTCTCCAAACCCTTAAGAAATGCCAAACTAGAGACCCAAAACTAAAGCCATAGCCCTGTTAAAATAGTTCCGTAAGGTCACTCACATCTTCATAACTCGGACATACAACATTCTGGCAGATTTTTTAGCCTCATTAGTTTCATCACTTACCTCCCCCATATCCAAAAAATTTGAAACAGTCACCATCCAGAGACTAGAAACGCCTGCCACTGAACTTTGAGATTGTAAAACTCAAAACCTCCTAAACCAACAAAACCAAGCAGAAGGAGTCACTATTACCATGAAAATCCTAGCCCTTGATCTAGAAGATATGGATGACAGAAATCCATTGTACTTTGACATCAAGAACTATCTCGAAGACAGTTCGTTTCCAGAATACGCCACCAATAATGACCAAAAGATAGCTAGAAGCATACACCATTGTAGAAGAAACTCATTCCGGAGTATGTGGAGGGCATGTCAATGCTCAGATGCTGGCAAAGAAGATGCTAAGGATGGGTTACTACTGGCCCACGCTCGAAGGAGACTGCAACAAACACGTTCGACGCTGCATTCTGTGTCAAACTCATGCTAACAAAATACGTGCACCAACATCCTCTTTGCACCCATGACTTCCCCATGGCCATTTTCTAGGTGGGCGCTAGACGTGATTGTAGATACCCCAATTTTGACCGTCCAGAGAGACCGAAATACTTCAAGTAACACACGAAAATATCCCACAGTTGGACATCCAATAGAGAACCAAAAGGTTCGGTAAACCAGAAACCCTAAACCTAGCCTTGACCTAGCCCTAAACCCTAACCCTAGCCTTGACCTAGCCCTAAACCCTGACCCTAACCTAAACCTAAACCTAAAACCTAAATCGGAAACCCTAATTCTAAAAACCCAAAACTCTAGAACCCCAAGTCCTGGAAAGGGGCGGCTAGCCCTAACTAGCCGCCCCATACCAGGCGGCTAGTTTACACTAGCCGCCCCACTGAACGCCCTCTGGCCGACTTTGGACCACTCCCCTGGATGGGACATAAAGCAGCCTTAAATGCTGATCATTGCGGCGGGTCATGACCTTTAGCCGCCCCCTCTTGGCCGGATCAATCCGAGTAACCGACCCAAGCCACCGCTTGTCAGAGATGGGACGTTTGGCAGGTCATGATAGGGGCGGCTACCAGGAAGTAACCGCCCCATCCTGGGCGGCTAGTTAGAACTAGCCGCCCTTCACCTGGTCTCTGACAGAACAACCAGAGAATTAATGAGGGGTCTAATCGAAGCCAACCCACTCCATTACCCCCGAGATATTTCCCTGCCTCTCTTTTACTATAAATAGAGGGGTCCCAAACCCAAAACGAAGAACATCACAACAACATCTTCAATCACCAATCCACCATCCTCACTTGTTCAAACCCTTCCACCACTAGAAATCCCAAGAGAGAGAGAGAGAGAGCCCCTTTTGTGAGAGAAATACCCATTCCCTATATAAAATACCCTCTTATCCCACCCTCCAGAAACCCGGGCTAAACCTAGCTTAGCCTCTGTCCAAAACCAAACCCATTTCCTACCGAAGTTCTGCCCAAACCAACCCAGACCCTGGACGGCTAACCCTAGCTAGCCGCCCCCTGGCCGACGGCTAAAAACAACTAGCCGCCCCCCTATCCACACCCCATATCCACACCCCTTTGTCCCAAGACTCCTTTAGTCAAGCCCCGGAAGCAGAAGAGGACACCTGTTTTTCACCTCTGCGTACGGTATATCCGTATCTTAGAGCGGAGACCCCACAAACTCCCCCCACGTAGGCGACCAAAACCAAACCCAACCTTTTCCTGCTTTTAGAAAAAGCAGGTGCCGTTCACAAACCCCCCTGAATCCTCTTGAGACGCTATCGGGCGCCTCAACCAGGAACGACACACCCTCACCCCTTCCGAGAAGACGATCCGACTGAGTCCGCCAGGGCACGCATCCGATCCGAATCCCCGAAGAACCCCCACACACGCACGCGCTCACCGCGCACCCCCGCCGGGATCCGCTCCGACACCACCGACACATTCGGAGGCCTTCCCAACGGTACCGATAGTGATAGGGCCATTCCGGGACACTGTAGAAAATACCATCCAAAAAGCCTTTATCCTCACTGCCACAGAATACTTTACTAAATGGACCGAAGCCGAAACCTATGTACTGATCAAAAGTTCCACCCTATCCCGTTTTGTTCGCACCCATATCCTTGCACGGTTTAGCTCCCCCAAGATGATCATAACAGATAATGGCCCCCAATTCATTTCCCAAGAATTCCGAGACCTGTGTGATAAACATCACATAGAGCACCATACTACCCCCAGGAAAATTGACAAGCAGAGGTGTAACGTTTCTGTATTTTTTCAGCATTATATATTTGTTTTAAATATATAATAAAAATTTTAATTGAAATTTAATTATTTCATTATTCAGTTTTGGTGGTGGGCCCAAATGGATCCAATATGATTTATAAATATGATAATTAAAAATTGATGTTGAAATAGTTATTTTATGTTTTTTTGTAGATCTTTATAGTCTCAGGATACTTTGGTTGAAATTTGGTGAGATACGGAGTTCGGGAAATTTAATTTTGAGGCTTAAATGTCAAATTATTGGGCCCAGGGATCTAGTTACGAATCCAGAATATCTTTTAATAGCCTTCAGGGACCTTTCTATAAATGAGATAGGGATCTGTTTATAAATTAGATAAGAACCTCATTGTAAACCGGGAATACTTAAGGGGTCGTTTTGTAATTTTGGTAAACCCCTTTAAATAGCATGTTTGGGTTAGAGTTTTTTTTTCAAATCTCAGATGATATGAAGGGTGCTGATGACCTAACCCTAGATGGAGATGGTGGGTGGTGTAACAGGATCTAAGGTGAGATATCATTCCCTTATTGTTTAGTGTTTTAATTTATTTTTTGGTAGAATATGATTGTGTCAAATGATTGTTTGGGGAAGAAGTTTGATGGATTAGGGTTAGGGTTTGATCGATTTTAATTGGTTGATTATTTGATTATATTTCAATGGATCTCGAAGGATTTCTTCAGATCAAACTAGATTTATTGGTTTTGGGATTTAAAGGGTTATTTCCAGGTTGATTTTAGGCTTGGACGTTAAATCATGTTTTTGACTATAATATAGTCGTTTCTGGGCAAATTGTATTTGACAAACAGAAATAGGTTGTGAAAAGATCTTTCCAACGAATCATGAATTATCCAATTTATAGTTACAGGTAGAAAGTTATGATTTTTGAAAGATTTCTCTATAGTTTCTTAGAATTCAATATTTAATTTCATGACCAAGTTTGATGAATTTTAGAGATTAGAGAGATCCCAAATTGATGTTTGATGAATTATAAGTTGATTTGTGGGTTTTGAAGATTTTATTGGTCTTAGCAACTTAAATTGGACATTAAATCGATAATTTGGTTTACTGGGATTAATCAATATTAATCTGATATTACTGTTATTGGGATATAAATTGATTGAAGTTAGTTATTTCGATCAATAGAATTATAGTTGAGCCTTATTGGATTTGTCTAAATATTTATTCGAGGATTTGATCGTTATATGGGTCTTATGGAATAAATGTATATTGATTATTGGATCATTGTGAGTATATAAAAATTTTAATATTTATTCGGAGTTGGGATTTTCGTTAGGCCTTTGAGGTGAATTGCGGATTATAGGTCTATTAGGTATGAACTTTTGAGATTATTGGGCTTAGTGTTGTTGTAAGTTAGTTGTCAGTGGTTTGAATCATAATTGAATAGTTTCTGATTTATTATTGTATAATTGTTATGCTAGGTTATCAACGTGCGAGTGTGTATCGTACATGCACGTGCATCAGTTTGTATTGCAAGGACTGAAGGTGAGTGGGTCTAGTTTCTTATATAGTTTTCAAAACTATCGATTTGGTATATCATACTGCATCATGGCTACTTTAAAATATACAACTGTTATTCAGGGTATGGAGTACTTGAATATGTCATCATGATTTTGATGCGTTATTTTATATATATAACTTTTATGCTTTGGGAAATATATTATTTTTATCTCATGCATATGTTTTGGAACGAATGGTTGATCATACATGCATTGCATCGTCTTGGTGGCTCGGTCTTGGTGACCAACGTCTAGGTGGGCGTACATCTACGTGGCCAGGCTAGAGAATGTAGGACCCAAGTCTTTGTGGCTATGTCTACGTGGCCATGCCTGTGGAAGGCCCCACGAGCTAGGTGCTGCGAAGACAGACATGCGTGTTCGTGGTGTTGCATGCATCATGTTGGATAGGATTGTGTGTGTGTGTATTATTGCATGTCTTGGTGGCCTTCTTATTTATTTTCTCTCTTGATATATTACATGTCTGCGTGGACATTTTCTGACAATTATATTTTGATTATAAATGTACTAATGGGATGCCATAGGTCCATTCACTGAACGTGTGGTTGCTCACCCCTCATTTTCCCAACCTTTCAGATTATTGTTGGTGTTTGTCGATCTCATTTAGGCATTAGAGGTTGAAGCTCGTATAATGATTTCCGGAGCACTAGACTCATGTAGAAGGTGTTGATAATTTCTTCGGCATGTAGAGGACCCATATGTGTGATAGTATGGTGATATTTAGAATTTAGTTTATCCTGATCCAGTAATTGAGAATTTGTTTTGGATTTTATCTTGGAAAATTGATGAATAAAATATGGTGATGTATTGATGAATAATTGTGGTGATGTATTCTTATGTTTTTGGATAAAAAAAATATTAGTACTCTGAGATTCGAGGAATTTAGTTAACGCAACCGGATTTCACACTTCAAAATGGAGTCGTGGGTTCGGGGGAGTTATAGAAGTGGTATCAGAATATAGGTTCAACTCTCAGATTGTAGGCTATGGTTATCTTAGTTGACCTGTTGAGTTTAGGGTCTAAGCTCGAATAACCTAATAAGGAGATTAAGTTTTGTTGTCCTATAGAAAATTTTTGATAGGGCTATTTTGTTTAACTTAGAGTGTTGATAATGGAGCTTAGGGTAGTCTTTTATGTTTAATTGTTCTATCAGAGCTTAAGAAAGCCTTTAGGAGAATTTTTCTTGGAAGTCATGGATAGGCTTAGAGTGTGTTAGGATGCATTGCATATAGGGTTTGCATTCTAACCATTTGTTATTTTGTTGTTGTAGAATTTTGGTGGAACTAGCGCACCATAGAGGTTGAGATTTGTTCTCAGTGTTCTACATGGCTAAGCAGTTGCAATCTCGAAAATGTTATTTATGTTTAATGGCGATGTGAAAGGCACATTTACTTTGTGAATGTAAATCGTGGTA
Source organism: Acorus calamus (assembly GCA_030737845.1). Taxonomy (NCBI): domain Eukaryota; kingdom Viridiplantae; phylum Streptophyta; class Magnoliopsida; order Acorales; family Acoraceae; genus Acorus; species Acorus calamus. Next base: position 11,393,400 of record CM060872.1, read on the forward strand.
AGTTAATTTTTATTCCTAACGTAGGAGTGTCTTTAGTCTGGTTGTTATCATAATTGCCCCTTTTGTGTTGTATAAGTTGGACCATTTATGATATGAGACATAAATGGACCTGACTTGTACAATTTGGATGAAAATTATTTGTTTTGATTTGTTTTCTTGTCATTATTTGTATGATATAAGTTTGGACTACCTGTGGAATGTGACATAGTTAGCCAGACTTATATAATTGATTTTTGTAATTTATATGTATTTTGCTCTTGTTTGTACTGTATAAGTGAAAACACTTATAGTGTGGGGCGTAGGTGGGTTTGACCTATACAATAATTGTTGTGATTTTTGAATGTCTTGTTGTTTTTCTCTGTGTCGTATAAGTTAATCCACTTATGGTTTGGGTCACTGTATATATCAGAGTGGCGCAGCGGAAGCATTGTGGACCAATCTTATATGATTGTTTTGTTGTGTTGTCATTGTATGTTGTTTGTTTCGGTATAAGTTAGAATTTCAATGCGAAGCATTGGTGATTTTACTTATACACTTGTTTGTTTAATTGTTTGTGGCGTATAAGATGGATTCTTATACCATTGTTTGTATTTGTTGTGATTGCCAGGTATGTGTCAGATTCAACTGATTCATACTTTTATTGTTTGAATGTATGATGAATGAATGTTTAATTATTATTGGATGTCGTATTTCTTTTACTTTGTGTTTCTCCTTTGAATTTAGATGACTAAATTCCTTTAAGGGGGAAGAATGTAACGTTTCTGTATTTTTTCAGCATTATATATTTGTTTTAAATATATAATGGAAATTTAAATTGACATTTAATTATTTCCATTATCAGTTTTGGTGGTGGGCCCAAATGGGTCCAATTTGATTTATAATTATGATAATTATAAATTGATATTAAAATAATTATTTTATATTTTTCTGTATATCTTTATAGTCTCAGTATACTTTGGTTGAAATTTGGTGAGATTCGGAGTTCGAGAAATTTAATTTTGAGGCTTAAGTGTCAAATTATTGGGTTTGGGGATCAAGTTGTAAATTCATAATACCTTTTAATAGCCTTCAGGGACCTTTCTATAAATTAAATAGGGATCTGTTTATAAATTAGATAGAGATCTCATTGTAAACCGGGAATACTTAAGGGGTCGTTTTGTAATTTTGGTAAACCCCTTTAAATAACATGTTTGGGTTAGAATTGTTTTTCCAAATCTCAGAAGATATGAAGGGTGGTGATGACATAACCCTAGATGGAGATGGTGGGTGGTGTAATCGGATCTAAGGTAAGATATCATTCTCTTGGCCCATGTTTGGGAAACGGAATAAGCGAGTATAAGGGTGGTATAAGAACAAATATATAGAGAAAATGATTGTTTGTTTGCAGGGTATAACTTGGTATTACTAAGCCAATTTAAACGAGTATAAGAGAGTATAACAATTCTAAGTATCCCCTAGGATAAGCTATGCTCAGTTTATCTATTCTCATGGGTCCACATGTCAAATCAACTTTTTTACACTTTATTTATATTTTATTCTTTATCAACCAAACAACTCAACCTTTATTCTTACGTTTTCTAATGAAAATAAAAAAAATACAACCAAATAGAAAATCACTTATTCATGTAGATTTGTTATCTATACTAGCATAGTTATCTATCCAGAATAACTCAATTCCGCTATCCAAACGGGGACTTGTTGTTTAGTGTTTTAATTTATTTTTTGGTAGAATATGATTGTGTCAATCGATTGTTTGGGGAAGAAGTGACGGATTAGGGTTAGGGTTTGATCGATTTTAATTGGTTGATTATTTGATTATATTTCAATGGATCTCGAAGGACTTCTTAAGATCAAATTAGATTTATTGGTTTTAGGATTTAAAGGGTTATTTCCTGGTTGATTATAGACTTGGACGTTAAATCATGTTTTTGACTATGATAGAGTTGTTTCTGGGCAAATTGTATTTGACAAAAAAAAGGTTGTGAAAAGAGCTTTCAAACGAATCATGAATCGTCCAATGCGGAGTTACGGGTAGAAAGTTATGATTTTTGAAAGATTTCTCTACAGTTTCTTAGAATTCAATATTTAATTTCATGACCAAGTTTGATGAATTTTAGATATTAAAGAGATCTCAAATTGATGTTTGATGAATTATAAGTTGATTTGTGGGTTTTGATGATTTTATTGATCTTAACAACTTAAATTGAACATTAAATCGATAATTTGGTTTAGTAGGATTAAAGAATATTAATAAGATATTACTGTTATTGGGATATAAATTGATTGGAGTTAGTTATTTCGATCATTGGAATTATAGTTGAGCCTTGTTGGATTTGTCTAAATATTTTGTAACGCCCCCGTACCCATTATCCTCTATTAAGGCATGCGATACGGTGCGTCACGTGAACAAGCACGATTCTCAATATTCAACAGTTGATATAATAATTCAAAATCTCATGAGTTTTTAAAACATAAACCAATCTAGGATCACAACAATTCATTTCTCAAACGAATGATTACACAAGTACTTTATTTGCTAAAATGAAACATCTCCTGGTTTTGCTGCTAAAGCTAAGGACGTCCACTACATGCCACGAAGAAGGCTTATTCAACACCTGCGATGCAACGGAAACTAAACCGCCAACGCCCACCACGATCGACAATCGCGAATGACTACTCTGAAAAGTTGGGGAAAAGGACGGGTGAGCTACCACACATTCGGTGAATGGACCTTAGCGTCCCAATAATAATAATAATAATAATATTAAAACCTTCACGGTAAATTCCAAAATATCCGAACCAAGAGAACATAAATTTTCACAAATACCTCGGTAATATTGAATGCATCTCTTTAGAGGAAATAACCACCATCTCATGCTATCTACATGATGCGTATGATGTAACGGACACGCATGCCCATGTGACACGCAGCCGAAAATGCTCCAACTAGAGCTTGATCACGCAGACCAATCGTCACGCAGACGGGTGTCACGCAGACATGGTCCCACTGGACTGAGTCACGTAGACCCTCGTCACGCAGACGAATGATATGCATGCAAGATGACCTCCACAATTCACATATTGGCATGCAAGAATAACATAATAGTCATTATACAGTTCATACGCACAATAACAATAACGCACAATAACATAATGCTCATGCAATTCTATACTCAAGATAACAGTCGTATTCATAACATAGGCATGATGCGAATATGATAGATATAGGTAGTTTTTCAAAAGCTACTAGAGACTAGACCCACTCACCTTTGGTCCAACGACTCGCAAATTAAACCCAAGCCTTATAGTGACCTAATCTAGTAAGAAACGATAGAAGCCGATCAAAATACGCACAACCCGTACGGAACCTGACGTACCCGTACATCCAGAAACCGACGGCTCCCACAGGGGCCGTCACTAACCTACCCGACGGATCCAGCTGGAACCGTCTGAAGCACACCCGACGGTTCCTACGGGAACCGTCGCTTTGAAAACCGACGGTTCCTATGGGAATCGTCGCTTTGAAAACCGACTGCTCCTCTGGGAGCCGTCTCACATCTGCCCGACGGCTCCTATGGGAGCCGTACCGAGACTGAACACAAAACCCTAATTTAATCTTTTATAAAAATTCTTTAAAACCTTTTATCGATTAAAACAGAATACAAGTTATTTCAAAACGATAATAAAACAGTGAGAAAAACTTATTTGAATTAAATCGTACACATCGAAATCCGATTGAAGCAACAATCAAAACTCATTGAAACTTCTTCGAAACCCTAGATCTATCATGAGAATGTAGATCTATGTTTAAAATATGAAAACCACCATATTACATGCATAGGTTCGCATCTATGCATGTAGGGTTCAAAACAAGGTTTTAAAGATCGAAAACACGATTTCTACTAAGAATAATAAACTTAAAAATGACGTGTACTCGAACATATTCATTCTAAATCATGAATGGTTTATAGAATCCTCAAAATCTCATAAAGACCTAGCTATAACATCATATCCGAAATCATTTAAATCGTATTTAAAGATCATGAAATAAAAGAAAAGATCCAATAAGAAAGCTTAGGAAATTGAAAGTTGCGATCGTAATGCGTGAGACTCAATAACAAAACCAAAGAACTCGTAAAACACCATAAATCATCATCATAACATGGTTATAATATAATAAATCTGAAATCATATCAAGACCTAAAGAAACAGGAACAAAGCTAATTCTTTTTGTTTTGAAAACTCATTAAAACACAAGATCATATGTACATAACATTCAAGGGATTCATCACCATTCAAAAGCTCTTTAAAATCTTTAGAATACTCACCAAAATTTTGTCGATACACCCTTTCCCAAGCCCCCACACAGTTGTGCCGAAAAGAAGAGAAGAAAAATACTTTTAGGTTTGAAAAGTTTAGGGTTTCAATGCCAAAGGAGAGAGAGAGGGAGATTAATAATCTCGCACGCACGTGGGGACAAATTTTGTGATAAAATCAAGCCAATTAATCATAAATCAATGCGTTTGTTCCTTCCAAAAATGGACCAAATTCGAATTCGAAATTCGCCCAGATCGACGGCTCTAATTGAGCCCGTCGCATGCATGCCCGACGGCTCCATGAAGTGCCGTTGCCCAAATATCCAATGGTTCCTCATGGACCCATCACCCACCAAATGAGGATCCGTCGCCCATGTGCCCAACGGCACTTATATGATCCGTCAGGCACTGCCTGAACCAGTTGAAAATTACAGTTTTTACATATTTATTCGAGGATTTGATTGATTATATGGGTCTTATGGAAGAAATGTATATTGATTATCGAATCATTGTGAGTATATGAAAATTTTAATATTTATTCAGAGTTGGGATTTTCGTTAGTCCTTTGAGGTGAGTTGCGGATTATATGTCTATTAGGTATGGACTTTAGAGATTATTGGGCTTAGTGTTGTTGTAAGTTGGTTGTTAGTGGTTTGAATCATAATTGAATTATTTCTGATTTATTATTGCATAATTATTATGCTAAGTTATCAACGTGCGAGTGTGGACATGCATGTGCATCAGTTTGTATTGCATGGACTGAAGGTGAGTGGGTCTAGTCTCATATATAGTTTTCAAAACTATCGATATGGTATATCATACTAGATCATGGCTACTTTAAAATATACTACTGTTATTCAGGGTATGGAGTACTTGAACATGTCATCATGATTTTGATGCGTTATTTTATATATATAACTTTTATTCTTTGAAAAATATATTATTTTTATCGCATGCATATGTTTTAGAACGAATGGTTGATCATACATGCATTGCATCATCTAGGTGGCTCGGTCTTGGTGACCAACGTCTAGGTGGGCGTACGTCTACATGGCCAAGTCGGAGAATGTAGGACCCAAGTCTTTGTGGCTATGTCTACGTGGCCATGCCTGTGGAAGGCCCCGCGAGCTAGGTGCTGCGAAGACGGACATGCGTGTTCGTGGTGTTGCATGCATCATGTTGGATATAATTGTGTGTGTGTGTGTTATTGCATGTTTTGGTGGCCTTCTTATATATTTTCTCTCTTGATATATTACATGTCTGCATGGACATTTTATGACAATTATATTTTGATTATAAATGTACTAACAGGACGCTATAGGTCCATTCACTGAGCGTGCGGTTGCTCACCCCTCATTTTTCCAACCTTTCAGATTAGTTGTTGCTGGTCGTCGATCTCGTTAAGGCATTAGAGGTTGAAGCTCGTATAATGATTTCCAGAGCACTAGACTCATGTAGAAGGTGTTGATCATTTCTTCAGCATGTAGAGGACCCATATATATGATAGTATGATGATACTTAGAATTTAGTTGATCCCGATGTATATCCAGTAATTGAGAATTTGTTTTGGATTTTATCTTGGAAAATTGATGAATAAAATATGGTGATGTATTGATGAATAATTATGGTGATGTATTCTTATGTTTCTGGATTAAAAAAATATATATTAGTACTCTGAGATTCAAAGAATTAAATTAACGGAACCAGATTTCACACATCAAAATGTTACAAGAGGCTACCAATAAAACCGTACTCAGGATCATAAAAAAGGCAGTAGAAGCTCACAAAGCTAATGACTGGCTTGATAAATTGGTAGATGTTCTCTGGGCTTACCGAACCTCTATCAAAACACCCACCGGCCAGACCCCATACTCACTTACATTTGGAGTAGAAGCAGTAGTACCCTACAAAATTCTCATCCCATCCTTAAGAATAATATTGTAAGACGATCTACAAATTGAAGAAAGAAGAGATGCACTTTTGCTATGCCTTGAACTACTAGATGAGAAAAGATTTAGACAGTAGACCATGCCCAGGCCTACCAGAGGAGGGTGGTAAAGGCATTTGAAAAGAAAATAATAGAGAGAAAATTTAAAATTAGGGAGATGGTGCTTAAGCAAATCATAACATCAAGATAGCCCCACCCAAGAGGCAAGCTGTAACCAACGTGGGAAGGACCCTATGTGATCACCCATACCTACTCTGGGAATGCCTACCGCTTGGTAGAAGCCGAAGGAATCGAGGTCCCAGATTCGTGGAATGCACTTTATCTAAAGAAATTACAAGCATAGAAACTATCAATACTTGAGAAATATTGTTCTTCCTTCCAGCAATTTTCTGTGTCTGACACCTGATGATAGGATTATAAGACTCAAAGATAAACTCGTATTTATTTGGGCTCATATCCGCCAATCATGCGATTTCCTTAACACACATATGACTTAAGAATCGATTTACCTGATAGAAGAGAAATTGCCTACCCTTTAGACTGAGACAATTTTAAAACCCCAAAGCATTCCCCTTTATTTCAGCCCTTACTCGTATCAACCCAAGGTCAAAGTGAGGAATTATCTGGACCAATCATATGTCCCAAAACTGGCTCTGGCACTATATAAGCACTTCTGGAGGGGAAGGAAGCAGAAAAGAACTGGGGTGAAAAACAAAAAAGCCCCCCCTCAAAACAAAAAAAAATCAGGCAATGAGAGGCCAACAAAAGAAAAACAACACCCAAGCAAATGGGTTAAACTCTCTACTTTAGCAGGAAAAATGCCTTTACGCACAGTATATGCCAAACAACGGCTATACTAGTACACATCTGAGCAAGCGGATTGTACTCTCTATCCAAATAAAGAAGTGGTAAAAAGAAGAAAGCCAGAGGGACCTAGAAAGTAGGACATATGCTAGACTGAGACAATTATTGCCCCAAAAAAAGATATTACTCTTACCCCATTCCCCCCTCTCCTTCTATTTTTGCAATGGAGTTTGGAATTGAACTATGTCAACTTGGAAAGGTAAAATTTCAACCAAAAGGTAGACCTCTTCTATGTTTACAACAGCACACACTCACATGAGTTCATGTGAAAACTTGCCTGTCAAAAGGAAGCTTATTTGACTTGATTCCTAGTGCATTAATAGATTTTTCAGCATGTTTAGAATAATATGATCAAGTATTTGAGAGAACTTGAGAAACCGACACCTAGAGTTTTTATAGCTTTCAAATACAATCCCAATTTGGACATGAAGCTCTTTTCAAGGACTTAATGGTATCTTTTACTTAAAGGAAAGTTGAAAATATTGCCCTCTCACATGAAAGAATGATTGAAAAATTAAAATGCTCCCTTATGTTACTCACACTCATGCATAAGCTTGTATTTTCCTTTTCCAAGATACCTAGGCATTCAATTTCCTAAAAAAAACTACAATTGACTCCCCATACCAAAGGAAAATTACCCCTATTACACTCATTTCACGCCCTTCCACACACACTTGAGTATAAATTACCCCTCTCACACATACTTAAGTTTTCTTTTCTTTCTCACACTTACAATCACTTGGATTCCCTCCTTTTTACACCAAGCATGGTTTTTTCACACTTTTTTCCACATTACCTTTCGATTACCTTAGATGGGTTTTAGCCCTTGACAATTCGAGCAAGAGGGGCTCGAAAGTCAGTGCTGAGGTGCAATCCAGATAGATTTGATACTTGGTCCATGGAAATAATATTTTTACAGGTTTTAAAGGTTAACCACACACTTGGGAGAACTTTCAGCAGCAACAGACAAGTGGCAGAACCAGAGATCTACCAAGGCAAGGGCGGCTACTACACACAAGCCGCCTGCTCCCAGGCGGCTATTTCCCACATGCCGGCCCCCTACCCCAACATTTTCTCAGGTAAAACCCCCAGGCAGGGGGCGGTTAAAGTAAACTAGCCGCTTGGCCCTGGGTGAAATTAGCCGCCCACACCTGCTACCTGAAAACCTGATGTCAGTCCAGTTTTAATCAACTCTTCAAATCTTCAATACCTGTTGAGAGCATTTCTTTCCAAAACTTATACACACATTTCATGCATATACACAATCAAAATCGAATGGAATGGTGTTGTTTTTCTTTTGTTGATCTCTCATTGCTAATAAAAAACAACAATCAAAATCGAAACCATACACCATTCCATACACTTCATCCATACATCAAAGCTCTAAAAACACTCATTCATCCACATAAAACCATTCCACCATTTCAAACTAAATTAAATCACCCATGTCTATCCATATACCAGAAGAGAAGTATAGATTGTTCATAAATAGAAAAAACAGATATAAATTAAAACTAAGAGAGAGTCTTTGAACTAAGAACAAATGATAAATAGATAGGTCCACAAAAAAACTCCAATTCCGAGTGTCTTGAGCTGTACACTATCGAAATAATAACCTGAGCAAAAAGAAAAGAAGAAAAGCATGAATTCCTTGCATATATACAATTCTTTTATCAAAAGCAAGACACAAAAGAATATACCTTGGAGTATTATCGTCATCCATGGGAGGCTAAGTCGGAGGCACATTTTGACTTGGCTAAGAAGGAAGCGTTGGCTGACGAGAAGACTGAACCTCTGGAGCATCTGGAGTGGCAAGAATCTCTTGAACCGAAGAAACCGCCCTCGTGTATATCCCATGACTCCGAGACGCTGAAGGATGGGAGGCTCGGCTGAAGGTGGCCTCAGTAGCTAAGGAAACGGAGATGGAATGCTTGGCCTTGAGAGGAAGGAGGTCAAGGTCCGCCTCGGTCATGGCCCCTCCACCAACCAGCTTACCCCTCATGGTGGCTTCCCAGAGGAAGATATGTTGAATATCCTTGTCCCTCCGCTCCAACCTCTGGAGAAGGCGTGCCTCCACCCCTCTCGATTGGTCCTTGACCGCCCTCAACCTCCTCAAGCTCCCGTGACCTCGCCTCCGCGGCCCGGAGCCTATCCTCGCTCAATCGAAGCGCATCCCGGTCCTTATCCCGGCAGCCTGAAGGGAGTGGAGCAGATCTCCCATCAAACCCCCCGGGAACGCCCGCCAACGCCTCCAACTCCGACACCCTCATCTGGAGGGAGTCTCTCTCGTGGCGTTGGAGGGTGAAGTCCTCCTCTCTCGACGCCATCACGGATCTCAGATGGCCCATCTCCTCCTCTTACCGTGAAGCCCTACCTCCACATGATCAAGCTCCATCCTCGTGGCCGTTAACTCACTCCGGACCACATCCAACTCCCTTGTCAACTCGAGCTCTCGTTCGAAAGCCATGGATGGAGAAGGAGCAGAAGAAGAAGAAGCACCATCGGTTCTTGCCCTCGCCATCGCCTCCACTTGAACCTCGAGGACCCAAACATGATCCTGAAATCGGCGCCTCTAGACCCTCAAGCGCTCCACTTGATCAGTCCTCTCCTGGAGATGTTGGTGGGCCACCTCCAACTTCTTCTCCAACTCATTCATTTCCAACTACACAAAGAGTATATATATACATTGGAAATATTCAAGAAAAGAAGGAAATGAGAGAAAAATGAAAAGGAAAGGACTATACTCACATAGGGGTCCGGAATCTCCTCCTCCATTGTCCTGAGGATGCCATGTCCAGGCGACGCTCAACCAGAACCCCTCTCCTCTCCCATCCTGCCACATAGGTTGCATAATTCCTCGGGAGGTTCGTATCCCAAGGAATGCTAGCTACTGGGATCGGAGGACCCTTCGACAAAGGATCGGGCACCCACTGGTAGTACCCAAGATGACGAACCACCCGACTGATCGCATTATAGGTGACCTCATTGAAGAAGATCAGTCATATGTCCCTTGACAGCCTCTCAGGGACCTCCTCCTCCGTATAAGGCCTCCATGTCATCTGCGAACAAGTAACACCAAGGAATAAGGAAGGGTGCTTAGCCAAAAGAAAATCAAATATAAGCTAGGAACTCAAAGTATATATACCTCTTCCTCCTTCAAGGCCCGAAAAGCCTCACTGAACAACGCAAGATGGCGTAAACGCGAAGACCCTGGGGGCGCCCATCTCATAACCAAAGGGAGGGCACGGTCAAAGACCAACTGGGTCGGACGAGCAATGGCGAAGTGCTCGTGTCCAAAAATCTGTAGAAAAAAAGTCAACATTAAAATTAAGTTAGGTGAAGTTAATAAACATAATTCAAATCATTTCTAGGTTCACAAACTATACCTGCAGGAAAGCCGCAAAGCCACCGAGGTTCTTGCCCCCGACCCTCTTCACCTTCTTCGAAAGTTCCGCAAAGAGGTGGGCAAGCATCGCGTCTCCCCAAGCAAAGTGCTCCATGTCCTCTAGGTCCCACATTAGCAAAAGAGAGTGAGAGGAGACCTTGTCGGAGGCTATCAAGAAGAGGACCCAGCCGAAGAAATAGAGGAAGAACACCCTCAACTCCCTCTGTGCCCTCTGTGGGCACGCGACCGCCTCAATCATTGCCCGTCTCTGGTACATAATATGAATGAATTGATCACGGTGGGATTTTTTTGTATGCATGCGAGTATGGTATGTGAGTAAGGATAACTTGGAAAAAAGAAATGTAAGCACAATATAGAACATTTGGTGGGATAGCATAGCATAGTATGCTTGCATATTATATCGAGGTGGGATCGTATGCATGGTGTGAGGGGATAACTAATCATTGTAGGGGCAAGAAGGAATACATATGTATACATTCATGAGTTTATAAGTCTTAAGAGGTCATCTTGGTGGGGTTTATATATATGAGTGTTGTATGTGTGTTTAGGGGTGGGACAATTATTCATATGCTTTTATCATGGTGAGCATGTTATGAAAGGGGTAAAAGGTATGTAGGCATATGGCAAGGGAGACCACGGTGGGATAGGGTAAACATGCGATCGTGCGAAAAGAGTTTTATAACAAAGGAGGTTGAATTTTCTTGTAGAGTCATATATTTCATGCTTTATCAATTTGTGTATGTGAGAATTCTTTTACTAAGCATGATTTAGAATGCATTTTAGACTAGAATTCTTACTCCTTGAATGCCTTTTGTTTAGACTAACCCATTTCTTTCGTTGTTTCAGCGGCCGAACCACATTCGAGCCCTTTGGCATGGAACGAAGAGGTGGTACTCCACCCTGGGACGGGAGTAAAGGAACTCGGTGGATGGAGCGGGCTTTCGCTCCTTCTTGATCGAGTCATTTCACGTCCACCGGCCTTACGTGGAGGTATTGGAGGAGCGATGAGATTTGGAGAGCTGCACGTTCATCCTTCCTACGAGTGCGGTGATGCCAACGGTCGAGGATGTGGAGCGGATCACGAGCCTCTCAGCCTTGTGCAAGGCGGTGATAGCGGCTACTAGTCCGGACTATAAGGCGCTCTTTCGAGAGTTGATTGGTGCCTGGGAGTACGTGGAGCAGGAGAGAACGCTGAACCGGATTCCCCTAGGATAGCTGTCGAGGCAGTATGGCCTCGACTCATTAACGCGGCGTCAGAAGGGAAAGGTTGCGGCCAGTTTCGAGAGGAGGAGGCTGATGATCAAGGCTAGAGAGGCCGTCGCATGCCCACAGAGGGCACGGAGGGAGCTGCGGGCGTTCTTCCTCTATTTCTTTGGTCGGGTTCTCTTTGCAACGGCGTCCGATAAGGTCTCCTCTCATTTCTTATTGTTGGTGAGGGACTTGGCGACGATGGGCCATTTCGCTTGGGGTGCGGCTATGTTGGCTCACCTTTTTGCAGAGCTCTCGAAGAAGGTGAAAAGAGCCAGGAGAAAGAATCTTGGTGGTTTTGCGGCGTTTTTGTAGGTATGGGTTGGTAGAAGATAGAATAATTTCTTTTCGATGCTCATTTATTTTACCTGACTTGACTTTGATGCCTCTTCTGTAAATTTTTGGGTATGAGTACTTTGCCATCGCTCGCCTGACCCAGTTGATTTTCAATCGTGCCCTCCCTTGGGCCATGAGATGGGCGCCCCCAGGGTCTTCGGTCTTGTGCCACCTTCCGTAGTTCTGGGAGGCTTTCCGGGATTTGAAGGAGGAAGAGGTATATACATTTTGAATTCCTAGCTTGTACTTGATTTTCATTTGGCTAAGCACTCTTCCTTATTCCTTCAATATCCTGTTTCGTAGATGACTTGGAGACCCTAGACGGAGGAGGAGGTCCCAGAGGAGCTGTCGAGGGATGTTTGGCCGATTTTCATTAACGAGGTTGTCTTTCATGCGATTAACCGGGTCGTACACCTACTCGGGTACCCCCAGTGGGTGCCCAATCCTCTGCTGAAGCGCCCTCTGATTCCGGTGGCCGGCATTCCTCAAGACATAGACCTCCCAAGGAATTGCACCGTGTATTTGCGGGGGTAGAGGCATGCCTTCACCATCGATTGGGGCGTAGAGATAGAGATATTTAGCAGGTTCTTCTCTTGGAGGCATCTATGAGGGGGAAGCTGGTTGGCGGAGGAGCCATGACCGAGGTGGACCTCGACCTTCTTCCTCTTGAGCAAGAGTACTCCATGTCTGCTTCTTTGACTACCGGAGCCACCCTCAGTCGGGCTTCCCGTCCTTCGGTGACTTGGAGTAGTGGGATATACGCGAGTGCTGCGTTTTTGGTTTGAGAGACTCCCGCCGTTCTGGACGCTCTAGAAGTACAGTCTTTTCCTCAGCTACCACCTCCTCAGCCAGGCCAGGATGCTCCTCCTTCGACCCAACCTCCCGGGGATGACGACACTCTGAGGCATATTCTTTCCCTTAGGATTTGGTAGAAAACTTTAGAGTTTGGGGATAATAATTTTAAGTTTTTTTCAATTGCTTTGGTTTAGGTGATTGTTTCGACAATGCAGAGCCCAAAACTTCATTGATGGACCTTTATTTCTTTTCATGTTGGTTTCATTTGAAAAAAAATTAGTTTTAACTTAGGTCTCTCGTTTGTTTATGAACAATTTATACCTTTCTTTTGGTGTATGGATGGACATGGGTGGTCTTAACCTGATTAGAAAGGGTATTTATCGTCTTAAATCTGGTTTGTATATGTGGAATGGTTTCATATTGTTTTGTGGGTGGATGAATGCATGGGTTGGTGTATGATTTTGATTTTTGTTGCTATTTTGATTTGTATTTATATAGGTTATGGGATTGTGCATATGTATGGAATGTGTATGTACAGGTTTTGGAAAGAAATGTTTTGGAACAAGTGGGGCAACAGGTGAGGGGTGACATGTTCGAACTAGCCGCCTAGGGCCAGGCGGCTAGTTTGTTTTAGCCGCCCCTGCTTGGGACAGTTTTTACCTGGGATAAAAGGGGGTAGGTGGCTGGTATGTTGGGAATAGCCGCTTGGGATCGGGCGGCTTGTGGGTAGTAGCCGCCCCTTGCCTGGGAGGGTCTCATGGTTCTGCCACTTGTCTGTTGCTGCTAGAAGTGTTTGGTTAACCTTCAAAACCTTTAAAAACATTCTTTCGATAAACCAAGTGTTAAATCTATTCGGATTGGGCCCCTGCACTGACTTTTGAGCCCCTCTCACTCGAATTGTCAAGGGCTACAACCCATCTAAGATAATAAAACAAAAGAGAATTTGAGGAAAAGGTGCGAATCTAAGTGATTCCATGTGCGAGAATGAAAAAGGAGGGAGTCTAAGTGATTCCATGTGTGAGAATGAAAAAGAATCTCAAGTGTGTGTTAGAGTGGGACAATTTCTTCTCAAATGTGTGTGGAAGGGCATGAAATGAGTGCAATAGGAACAATTTTCCTTTGGTATGGGGAGTCAATTGTGATATTTTAAGGAAATTGAATGCCTAAGTCCTCGTTTGGATAGCAGAATTAAGTTACTCTGGAGAGATAACTATGCCAGTATAGATAACAAATCTACATGAATAAGAGATTCTCTGTTTAGTTGTGTTTTTTTATTCTCATTGGAAAACGTAAGAATAAAGGTTGAGTTGTTTGGTTGATAAAGAATAAAATATAAATAAAGTGTAAAAAAGTTGATTTGACATGTGGGCCCTTTGATGTATAAGAGGTGTTGATAGGTGATTTGATGTGATAAGATGTAAAAAGTTGATTTGACATGTGAGTTCAAGAGAATAGATAAAGTGAGTATAGCTTATCCTAGGGGTTACTTAGAATTGTTGTACTCTCTTATACTCATTTAAACTGGCTTAGTAATACCAAGTTATACTCTGCATAAGTGTGAGTGACTTAAGGGAGCATTTTAATTTTTCAATTGTTCTTTCATGTGAGAGGGCAATGTTTTCAATTTTTCTAAGTAAACGATACCATTAAGTCCTTGAAAGGGGCTCTTGTGGTCACTCAGGTCCAAATCAGGATTGTATTTGAAAGGTATAAACTCTAGGTATCGATTTCTCATGGTTCATGGTTCTCAAATGATTGATCATATTATTCTAAACATGTTGAAAAGTCCATGAATGTACCAGGAATCAAGTGAAATAAGCTTCCTTTGGACATGCAAGTTTTTAAATGAACTCATGTGAGTGTGTACTATTGTCAACATAGAAAAGGTATACCTTTGGTTAAAATTTTTCCTTTCCAAGCATACATAGTTTAATATCAACCTCTGTTGCAAAAATAAAAGGGGAGGGGGAATGGGGTAAGAGTAATATCTTCCTTTGGGGCAATATTCAAAATTGTCCCCGCACATCTAGCATATGTCCTACTTTATATGTCCCTCTGGCTTTCTTCTTTTTACCACTTCTTTATTTGGGTGGAGAGTACAGCTTGTCGGGCGTGTACCTATGTTTCGAGTGGAGAGTACAACCCATATTCTTGGATGTGTACTAGTATAGCCTTTGTTTGGCATATACTGTGCATAAAGGCATTCCTGCCTGCTAAGTAGAGAATTTAACCCGTTTGCTTGGGTGTTGTTTTTCTTTTGTTGATCTCTCATTGCCTAATTTTATTTTTATTTGAGGGGGGGCTTTTCTGTTTTTCACCCCTATTCTTTTCTGCTTCCCCTCTAGAAGTGTTTGTATAGTGCTAGAGCCAGTTTTGGGACATATGCTAGATCTAGGTAATTCCTCATTTTGACCTCGGGTTGATACAAGTAAGGGCGGAAATAAAGGGGAGATGCTTTGGGGTTTTTAAATTGTCCCAGTCTACAGTGTAGGCAATTTCTCTTCTATCAGGTATACCGATTCTTAAGTCATACGTGTGTTAAGGAAATCGCATGATTGGTGGATATGAGCTCAAATAAATACGAATTTATCTTTGAGTCTTATAATCCTATCATCAGGTGTCAGACACAGGAAATTGCAGGAAGGAAGACCAATATTTCTCAAGTATTGATAGTTCTATGCATGAAATTTCTTTAGGTAAAGTGCATTCCTGTGTTGATGGCATGATTTGCTTAAGCACCATCTCCTTAATTTTAAATTTTCTCTCTATTACTTTATTTTCAAATGCCCTTGCCACCCTCCTCTGGTAGGCTTAGGCATGGTTTGCAGCTCTTAATTTTCGAAAGCATGTAAAGGGGTTCGAAATAAACAACTCTTCTTTTTTGGTGGGGTTGTTCCCCCTTCTTTGGTTTAAAAGCATGTAAATAGGTATGTATAGGTTTCTAAAGAAAAGCATAAGCTGGTAATAAATCTTTTTATTTTGTTTTAATAAAAGCCTGGAAACAAATATGTACAGGAGTCATGCTAAAAGCTGATAAACAAATTTTTATTTTTGTTGTTTGTTTTAATAAAAGCAGGAAACAAATATGTACAAGAGTCATGCTAAAAGCTGATAAACCAATTTTTTTGTTTTTTTTGTTTTAATCAAAGTAGGAAACAAATATGTACATTATTTCTGCTAAATACTGATAAACAAATTTTTGTTTTTTTTATTTGTTTTAATAAAAGCAAGAAACAAATATGTACATGATTTCTACTAAATGCTTATAAACAAATCTTTTTTTTTTTTGGAAAGCATGTAAAGGAGTTAGAAATGGAAAAGCATGTATAAGATAATATATGTAGTACTGAAGGGTGGCCTCCAGTAAATGATAGTGGAAGGTGAGTCCCTCATGGAGGCTCAAATTGAAGGATCTTCAGGGGAATGATACTTGAATTATCTGATGTATCATTGGTTGTATATCGGTTCTCCTCTATCTTGAAGCGTGTTTGACACTTTCTCTACCACTGTTGTTCAATATCTATTCTGACAGCATCTATCAGAATATCAAAGCCTGAATGTGGTCGAAAGCGCGAGTGGCGCTTGATCTGCCATAGACCCTTAGCAGGAAGAGATTCTTTCCACAAAGGTGGGTTAGTCAATAAAGATGTGGATTTGGAAAAGCAAGTCGCAGGGGCGATTATTGACTGAACATATGCAAGGGTGCACGAATCAACGTGATGTTGATGCCCTACTAGTGGTGAGAGTGAAAACTCTTCAACTGGAATAATCAGGGGCTTATGGATATGATCTAGAATAATTGATTTGGATATGGCAGGGGGAGGGGTTCCTCAGACATATGGGATGGTAAGTTGAATGGATCTGGTAGTTGAGATGGCTCGATTGCTCCCTCAAATTGAAAGCGGTTCTGATTCGAAGACATGCACAATTGGATGAACTGGATCTGGATCAGTCTCGGAATCTGATGAATCAAGACGTGAGTCATCTGAGACCACCATGATAGGTTCGACGGGCATTGATCTTGAGCAGGTAGAGACAAGGAGTATTTAGATTTAATCGGTTGTAAGGCTTGGATGATGGATTCAGGTTGTGTTGGGGAAGGGTAAAAGAGTTCTAAGAGTTCTCCATCCAAAAACTTTTCATCATCGTCGAAATCCTGCTTGGGACATTCTACAGATTAAATAACTTCAGGTGTTGGAGACTCATAGGTCGATGGGGGAGGAATAGCGGTGTATTCCCATTGTGGTGGTTGCTGGGGAACAAAGGCTTGTGTCCTCGGGGGAGCAGGGGGACAGGCAAGAAGAACTAAGGCTTTGTTGCCACAGGTCTGATTAGTTTGTGTCTGGGAGAAATGGTTCAATGGTCGGATGGGACCTCCCTTCATGGGATAAACTAGGATGGGCACAGGTACTTGTCCCGTGTATGGGGTGAGGGGCCTAATAGGTTTTGGGTGGATTGGGGAAGGTGCTGGAAGGATTAGGCCACCTGGAATGATCCTAGGCAGTTCTTCGTGGTTTGTAGTCCCTACTGCGTAGACACTTTCAAAGCTCAGGTCTTCTGATTCTTCCATCAGGGCTTGTATAGGGTCCTGGCTTTTGTTTTTCAATATTCGTTACAGGATCTACACGGGCTGAGATCTAATTTACAAAGTTTTGGAATACAGGATTTTATCATGTCGGCACGGGGACGGGTACTGATCGGGGAATGAAGTTGTGATTGGTCGGTCGAGGCGGCACATATCTGGATGAACTGGGCGCGTACTGCCTCGGAGCAGATCCTTGATCAGGAACTCAAGCTCCGTTCGGGTAGAGTGCCGAAATTTGTGTGATCCCCTCTACCGTGGGGGTTTGCGCCTTCTGTGGCGGTTGTCCAACCCTATGGTTGATAGATGAGGACTGGGTTTGGACTGCTAGTGCGGCACAACCGGAAATCCTGTTGTGGCGGTCAATCAAAAGCTAGTACGTAGTGCAGTCTCCGTACGAAAGACTCGTACGGAGTTCTGGACTCAGTCTTTACAACATCATGTCAATTTTTTGACACTCTCTGAGTTGCAGGCCAGTTCGATGGACTAGTGTGCACCACCTGTACACGTATTATTCGAATTCCTCCCTAGAACTCATTCTTTCCATGGTTAGGTCTGAAATAGAGGGGGTCCTAATCCTCTGATAACCGTAGTGGCCTAAAAAATTCTTGCTTATAGCTGAGAATTTTGACAAATGATATATAGGGAGGGAGGAGAACTATTGCAGTGCTTCTCCTTCCAATGATTTTTGGAAGAGAAACACTAGCAGGGGTTGGTTATCTAGAAATGATCGGAAGTCTAGATAAAAGGCAGTTAAGTGAACGTTTGGGTCTCCACGACCGTTGTACCGATAAATTTAAATCCCTCCGGTAAGTGGACTGATGTGATCTGTCTCAGGTTGTGTAGAGACATGTGTTTGGGGGCAGAAGTGTGACATCTGGCCCAGGCTCAAGAGTCCCAAGAGGCCTATGGATTGGGTGAGGGTGAGAGTGTTTAGTCCCACATCGCCTAATGGGAGGAGATAGTCTGTGCTTATATGTGAGCACAGCTCTTACACACCAAGACGCGTTTTAAACCCGTGAGCCTATTAGGGGTAAAGCGGACAATTTCTTGCTGTGTAAGCCCGTGGCGTTACAATTGGTATCAGAGAATGTCCATTACGCGATGGTGGGTGTGGGTGGCCCCACACGAGGACGTGTGGGCCTATTAGGGGGGGTGATTGTGACGTCTGGCCCAGGCTCAAGAGTCCCAAGAGGCCCATGGATTGGGTGAGGGTGAGAGTGTTTAGTCCCACATCACCTAATGGGAGGAGATAGTCTGTGCTTATATGTGAGCACAGCTCTTACACACCAAGACACGTTTTAAACCCGTGAGCCCATTAGGGGTAAAGCGGACAATTTCTTGCTGTGTAAGCCTGGGGCGTTACAAGAATGGCCAGTCTTGGAGAGGATTCTCCGGATAGTTTCATCCAACGTTTCTCCCCTGGGAGGGTTGTTTAGCGGTCCCAGGTTGGAGGTGGCCTGGTAAGGGCCTGGGGTAGAAATGATTGAGAATATTGGATTCGCAGGGGAAAGTGGGGCGAATGAAAAGATGCTCGAATTGACCAAGCAGCTGGGTGTTGGTGGGGTTTTGGGAGTGGCATTGGGGGTTTCGGCAGGGATCTCCTGCCTCAAGGTCTTGGTTTGGTGATAATCAATGAGGTCATGGAACATGTCCTCTATTGATTGATATCGTAGGTTAGCCATCCTTTCCTCTAGGTGGCTAAGGAACTGTGTAGTTTGACCCTCACAGTCGTCTCTCTGCTCTACTATTTTCTCGTGGGTGTAGGTTTCCATGGTGTAAATATGGAAATAATGCAGGTGTGAATGAATGCAGATTTAAAATAGTAAATAAAACAGTAAAGGGGTGCGTAGTTGTGTGTAAGTGGGGGTCGGCTAATGGGATGTGGCCAACTGGTGGGGGACTGTTGGTTGGGACTAGCTGCTTGGAACCTAGATCAACTTGGACAGAACCTGGGTAGGAAATAGGATTTGATTTTGGTAGAGGATATACTTGGTTTAACCTGGGTTTTGGAGAGGGGATTTGGCAAGTGGATTTGTGTAGGGAATGAGTTTCTCTCTCATTTTCTCTCTCATGGGTTTTGAAGTGGGGGTGTAGAGTGGGGGGTTTGGGAATGACAAGTATGTGTGTGGTGATGTTGTAATGGATTGGGAATGTGAATGTATTAGAAATATTTTGGATACACCCTATTTATAGTAAAAAGGAGGCAGAGGGGTGTCCACTAGACAATAGATCAAATTGGATAATAGGGTGGTTGATTTGACCCCCATTAATCCTCTGTTCTTCTGTCAGAGTCTAGGTGTGAGGGGCCGTTACTCTCAAGTAGCCACCCCAATGATGACCTGTCAAACGTCCCATGTCTGACAAGCGGTGGCTTGGATCAGTTACTAGGTTTGAACTGGCCGAGATGGGGTGAAAGCACAATCCGCCGCAATGATCAACATTAAATGTTGCTTTATGTCCCATCCAGGGAAGTGGTTTGGGGTCGGTCAGGGGGAGCTCAACTAGCCGCCCGGAAAGAGGCGGCTACTTCCAAGTAGCCACCCCTGTTCAGGCTTAGATTTTTCTAAGTGTTTGGACCAGGGTTTCCGGTTTTGGTTTTCTAAGGAAGTTTTCTATTAAATGTCCAAATGTGGTCTTTTTCTAATTTTACTTGAAGTAAATTCCTTTTCTTTGGACGGTCAAAATTAGTATATCTATACAGATGAAAGCATATGAGGGAAAGAACATTTGGAGATCTGTCCTTTAATATGACACAACCCAATCTTATTTGAAAAATGTGTAGAAACAATTTGTTAGCTTCAATAAGGCATTGGATAGCACCCTAATGAATAAATTGTCTTCCATGAAGTACAATGGCTCAGGAGCTATTCGTGAATACAAAATGCAAATGTGAGATCTAGCTGCTCAATTGAACATACTTGAAGTAACCATTTCTGACTCTTTTTTTGGTACAATTTGTTCTTAACTCTTTACCGCCTCAATATGATCCATTCAAAATTTCTTACAACACACCTAAGGAAGATTGGTCAATCAATGAACTTCTGACCATTTGTGTGCAAGTGGAAGAGAGGCTAAGGCCAGAGAATATGAAAATGTTAATTTAACTTGTCATATAGAGAACAAGTATACTGGAAAAAGGAGAAATGAGTCTCTTTCAAGAAGAATCAAAGAAAGCTTCAACTATTCAGAACTAAGTTTGAAGCTCTAGCTCTCGTTCAATTTAGAATCAAACCAGAAAACCAGTGATAAAGTATTTCTTTTGCAAGAAAAAATGACACTTGAAGAAGGACTGCTAGAGATATCTGAAATCACTTACCAAGAAAGGTAATAATTCGGCTTTTGTGTGTGAACAATTGAATAAAGTTTGTGTTCCAAATTACTAATCGTGTATTGACTCTGGTGCCACTATCCAGGTTGCTAATTCTATGCAGAGTTTTTTGTCCCGAAGGACTCCAATTGAGAGTGAATGATGCATCATATTTGGAAATGTCACGCCCCAGGGCGGCCGTCCCCGAGACATGGCAAATATATATGATATCAGCAATCCATACACGAGATCAAATAAGGACTATACAACCTCAAAGGCAATAAAACAATAACCAAGTAACCGACATCAAATATATACAAATCGCGGAAGCTCAAATGACTAAGTCTGTAATTCAAAGACATATTTACAGACTAGAGTACACAATCAACTGTCCCGTGAGAGCCAATATACACAATAACAGACATCAACAGTCCACATACTGTGCACAAGCACAAGTATAATACATACAAGGAAAAGGGAATGCTGATGGCCTCTCACTCGCAAGACATCCAACGCGAACGCGGGTCTCCTACTCGTAATGCGCCAAGGGGAGCTCTTCTCTTGGATCCGACTCAGCGTCAACTGGAGAAAAACATAAGCGAGGGGTGAGCTACAAGCTCAGTGAGGGCCAGAAACCAAACACCAACATAATCATTCGTTACAAAGGCAATCTCCTATCAAGGAAGCCATGGGTAGAAACACAACGGTTAACAAGGTCACACAACAGTGCGACCATACCCTGCCTTCGCCCTAGTCCCCACAGGGGTGAGCCTAGAGACTTGAAGGGCAAAACTTGCTGTTCTACACCATTCGTCATGCGGTAGAGCTCTCCCGGGCAGCCTCTACCTGGAGCCGGCCACGGTCAGTACACTGTCGACAGCGTCGATGGTACCTACAGGTGGGGGTCCACCCAGGGCGGCTCGTACCTAGGAAGCATCTACAAAGATCCGCTGAAGGGGAGAATGATAATTCACGCTCGCAATATCATCCGGTGGCCAACCGTCGTGTAGCCTCACCTGGTACACTCCCATGATCAGTACATCCGCCGATTGCATCGGGAGTACCTATAAGTGGGAGTCCTCTGTCAGGGCGGCTTCAATGTCGGGGCCCCGGTACGACGATATTGGGAGGAACCACTACTTGTTCGCAGCGCGAACCCTTTGAAAAGCCAACTACTCAAGATGGTGGGTCAAGTATCAACTCGAGCCCACCCCGCTTACACCAACACCCTCACCCTCACCCCGAAGGGTGACATAGGATCTTGGGAGCAATACCCTCACCCTCACCCCGATGGGTGACATAGGATCTTGGGAAATTGCACAAACTGGCAGATCGAACCAACGCCGACCCACCACACCCTCACCCTCACCCCCTCCTCAGGGTGACATAGGCTCTTGGGGAAGAGGTCGATTGTTCTACACCGCTCGTCTTCCGGTAGTCTCTCCCAGTGTGGCCTCTACTACCTGATAGCCTCCCAGGTCCCTATCTCTGCAATATGGGCACACCAACATGCGTTGTGGATAGTTCCCAGGAGCACCTCACAGGGTTCAGGCCTCTACCGGACTTGCCTCCCAAGACCGCTACCTCAGCCGTATGGGCACACCAACACGCGTCATGAGTAGTATCTGGGAGCGCCCCACCAGACTTTACTACGCCAGGCAGTCTCTACTCGGAGCGACGAAGGAAAGAACACTCGACACCCGCGAATACGATCCCTATGGATCCGTCATCATCGGTTATCAAACACCGATAAGCGCAATGAATTCTCATGAATTCCCTCCAGGGCACATAACTCAGATGCGGGGAATATATTTTATTATAAGTGTCAAAGCCATGGTATGACCCCACAAGAGGTCATACACTTGTCTAACACATTAGACAAGAATCATGGCCATATCGGCATATATATATAATATGCAATTAACTACCCAACAATGGCATACATAAACATGCATACACGGCTTCAAACAGGTAAACATACAAATTACAACATAATATACGTTGGATAACCCCAACCTAGAATGGAAGGGTTAAGCGCGATCCGCGCAACAACAGGTGCATGCCAATAGTTCTAAGCAAGCCTGAGTCAAGTAGAAACTACATCTACTTACTTAGCTCGCGAAAAGAGGGAGGGCGAGAGAGAGGGAAAGCCTCATCCTCTCTTGAAGCGGGTCATAGTTTTGCCCCAACTAGATGGGTGCAACAACTATACCATACCTCGAGTACTAAATCAGGAATATTACGCATACACCCTGTTATTAACCCAAGTTTAAACATGCTTGATAAATAGGGGTAGTATTTCAAACAAAATTACCTAAGTCATGCCATATTCTATACAATACATACGCAAGTATAAGGTAGAATAGGGGTTCTACACAATATACGAGCTATACAACCTAGCATGCATGATATCTAGCATATTTAGGGTGCAATTAAAGCCCCATGGAATTGCGAAACACGACTGCGTGCATCAAGCGCTCCCGGAAGGGTTGGAATCAAACCACTCACCGATACCCTGGTTGACGCGCATCCCATCCGACGAGATCTATAAGTCAAGGGTATTAATAGGGGTGAGTATAAGCACACACAAACACATAGAATTAACTAGGCATGCCTAAGGATAGACATGCACGCAAACGGGCTCGAACGCACGCAAGCATTGATGCACGCACGCGTGCCCGAGCCCCCCGGACACCCACCCGAGGGTGCCGATCCTCAGCACGCCCAAACCGGGCCCCGGTAGCCCGCACGCACCCCCCGGGGAGCCCCGAGCGCCCCCCCGCGCGCTCCGCGCGCAGGCACGCGCGCCCGACCAGCGCGCACGCCCCCGCGCCCAGCGCGTGCGCGCGCGCGCTCCCGCGCGCTTCAGCGCGTTCCAGCGCCCCGCGGGCGCCCGCGTGCGCGCCCGCGCGAGCGCCCCGCGGGCGCCCGCGTGCGCGCCCGCCGAAGCCCCCAAACTCCCTCTCCAGCCCCCCCCCCCCCCCACACCCCCCTAACACTAACATCTAGCATGCATGACTTCCCAACACATCCCCAAGGCCATAACACCAATTTAAAGAAGAGGAAGAACCTACCAAACATAAGAGGGGGAGGGAAAGGGGAGAGGTTGGGGCCCTCGAGCACACCCACGACCATCTCGACCACCACTACCACCACCACCACCTCTCTTTGGCTTCTCTTCTTCACATGGCTTCACCTTGGCATTAGCACAAACACTTGGGGGGCTGCTGGTCCAAAGGAGAGGGAAACACATGGGATTAGCTAGGGGAGGAAAAGATGAGAAACAACAACACAACATACACACACACCAACCTTTATTCCTTCACTTCTAACTCTTCTTCTTCTTGCTCCATCCCTTCTCCTTCCACCACCCAACACACACCACACCAAGGGCTGGTTCAGATCCAAAAAGAGGGAAAAAATGAGGCATGGACGTGCATTTGGGGCCTTTAAATAGGCAAAGTCGGACTGAATGACCGAGCTGTCCTCGGACTTAAAACCTCTGAACAGCATTCACTTAAACGACCATAACTTCCTCAATACAGCTCCGAATTGCACGATTCCAGTGGCATTAGAAAGATAAGAAGACTATCTACAGCTTTCATGTTTACACCTAGATCAAATAACCCCTCCAACTATTCCGAAATCTAGGCTAAACTTCTTACAGGGCTGCTGCCTGGATTTCTCATCTTCGGGGTATACTCGGAAAAATACCCATAACTTTTGATATACGAATCCAGTTGATCCAATTCCACTTCTATATGGAAGCTATCTCAAAACTGGACGTCTCGTTTAATATCGGATTTTTACCTCTTCATCTTGGATTTTAACAAAATCAAATCCTAATACCAATCCAAAACTGCATAATTCTAAAAACGTTATCGGAATTAAATGAAAATTTTATGGGCAGTACTAAACAATACCAGGACCCATGATATGCAGTTATATTTCAATCAGAGTCCTCAAACCCCCCCTTGGTAGGCTAAAAAGTAAAATTTTTAGCGACTCAAATCGAAATTAGGACTCTAAATGACACAGGTCTAACATTCTCCCCCCCTTAGAAAATTTAGTACTCGAAATTTAAGGAAACCCAAAGGGAAGACCGAACGTAGAAGTGTCACCCATAGAGTCCCTTGGCTCCCGAGTGGTCCGGACACCAACTTGGTGCTACCACGCACTTTAACCGAAGGAACGGTTTGGGTGCGGAGCCTCTTCTTACATTGGTCCATGATCTCGATCAACTGCTCCACGAACGACAAATCCTTCTTGAGGATGAGCGGCTCGAACGGAATGACATGAGCAGGATCGTGGACATAATGCCTCAGCTATGAGACATGGGTGACGTCACGGGCACGAGTCAGCCACGGGGGAAGGCTTCATGATAGCCACCTCCCCTAATCCACTCAAGGACGAAAACCGATCCGATGGAAGGCCGACTCAACTCGCCCCGAACGTCAAAACAGAGGATGCCCTTAAACCGGGACACCTCATGCCAACATGGTCGCCGAACCCAAGGTAGGCTCCTGGCGACGATGACCTATGTAGCCCTTCCGACGGTTCTAGGTGGTGCAGAGGCACGCACGAACCATCTCTGCCACCGCAAGGTCAATTAAATAACCTATGGCCCCTCCAACATGCACTCTACAACCGTCCCAGCACAGGGGAGGTATAAAATCGCGCCCGTAGAGTGCCTTTTCCATTTCATCTGGGTGCTCGAATGGCAGTCGTCTCACAGGCAGACCCCTACCCAAAGGGTGGTGCCCCATCCAACTGCCCCAAGTCGAGCACGCAGGCAAATAGCATGTCCTCCAAGGTCTAAATCGTCCTCTTGTCTGGCTGTCCGTCAGCAATGAAACGCTACACTTAAGTGAAGGCTCGCGCCAAAGCATACCAAAGGCTGTGCAAGCACCTCAAAGTAACACACGCGTCTCAACCCGAAATAGCACCGACCGGACAGCCAAGAAGACGAACAATCGCGAAGGCTCAAACCCGCGTCGAAGCATCCAGAGACTCAGTCAGCTGGATAGGGAGGAAAGTGCGGACTTAGTCAATCGGTCAATGATCACCCAGACGGCATCGTGACCCGAACGTGACTTTAGAGAGCCCACAACGAAATCCATGATAACTCACTCCCACGTCCACTGAGGAATCTCGATGGACGAATGCATTCCAACGCGAAGATCCACAACTTCGCCTGAGGGCATGCCAACCAACATTCTCAACGAAGGCTACCACAGAACAGCCCACGGTGGTGTCGGTGTTTGAAAAATCCGCGTGTGTGGGGGTTCTTCGGGGATTTGGATCGGATGCGTGCCCTGGCGGGCTCGGTCGGATCGTTTCTCGGAAGGGGTGAGGGTGTCGTTCCTGGTTGAGGCGCTCGACAGCGGCTCAAGAACATTCAAGGGGTTTTGTGATCGCCACCTGCTTTTTCTAAAAACAGGAAAGGGTTTGGGTCGGATTTGATCGCCTACGTGGGGAGTTTGTGGGGTCTCCGCTCTGAGACACGGATATACCGTACACAGAGGTGAAAAACAGGTAATCCTATTATGCTTCCGGGCTTGACTAAAGGAGTCTTGGGACAAAGGGGTGCGGGTGGGGTGTAGGTATGCGGCGGCTAGTGGGTTTGAGCCGTCTGGATTGGGGAGGCTGGGTAGGGTTAGCCGTCCAGGGTCTGGGGGGATTTGGGCAGGACTTTGGTAGGAAATGGGTTTGGTTTTGGGCAGAGGCTAAGCTAGGTTTAGCCCGGGTTTCTGGAGGGTGGGATGAGAGGGTGTTTTTTGTGTAGGGAATGGGTGTTTTCTCTCACACAATAGGCTCTCTCTCTCTCTCTCTCTTGGGATTTCTAGTGGTGGAAGGGTTTGAAGATGAATTGGTGGTTGTTGTGGATTTGTTGATGTTGTATTTGGGCATGGGACCCCTCTATTTATAGTAAAAGAGGGGCAGGGAAATATCCCGAGGGTAATGGAGTGGGTGGCTTCGATTGGACCTCTCATTAATTCTCTGGTTCTTCTGTCAGAGACCAGGTGAAGGGTGGCTAGTGCTAACTAGCCGCCCGGGATGGGGCGGCTACTTCCTGGTAGCCGCCCCTATCATGACATGCCAAACGTCCCATCTCTGACAAGCGGTGGCTTGGGTCGGCTACTTGGTTTGATCCGGCCAAGAGAGGGCGGCTAAAGGTCATGACCCGCCGCAATGATCAGCATTTAATGCTGCTTTATGTCCCATCCAAGGGACTGGTCCAAAGTCGGCCAGGGGGCGGTTAGGGGGCGGCTAGTGTAAACTAGCCGCCTAGTAAGGGGCGGCTAGTTAGGGCTAGCCGCCCCTTTCCAGGGACTTAGGTTTTTTTTTAGGGTTTTGGATCATAGGGTAGGTTTTGGTTTAGGGTTAAGGCTAGGGTTAGGGTTTAGGGCTAGGTCAAGGTTTAGGGTTTCCGGTTTAGGGCTAGGTCAAGGTTAGAGTTTCCGGTTTAGGTTTAGGTCAAGGTCAAGGCTAGGGTTTCCGGTTTAGGGCTAGGTCAAGGTTAGGGTTTCCGGTTTAGGTTTAGGTCAAGGCTAGGGTTAGGGTTTCCGGTTTTAGGTTTAGGTCTAGGCTAGGTTTAGGGTTTCCGATTTACCGAACCTTTGGTTCTCTATTGGATGTCCAATTGTGGGATATTTCCGTGTGTTACTTGAAGTATTTCTGTCTCTCTGGATGGTCAAAATTGGGGTATCTACAATTGTCCCTCATCGGACGGAGTCTTTGCGCGAAGCGAGAAAGACTTCGACCGATGATAAGGAAAGAGCCCCTATTTTGGCCGGCCCGACCTTCAATAAGTTATGCCAACACGAACAGTACTATTCGGGGAGTTGATTTAGACTGTCAGAGGCTAGGTCTTGACATAGAATTTTTTGCCTAAAGGATGATCCAGGTGGAAGGCAGGGAAAAGTAAATGGTGAGTGATCCAACCCGCGGTCGGGGTTCTTAGCTATCGTGCGTGGAGCAGCCCAGCGTCAGTTTCCTCGTGCCTACCGTTCCCGTGCTTGGGAAAACTCAGCAAGGAGGGGATATCACCGACAGAAAGCAAGTAAAAGTTGATTTTAGTGAATTGGATCATCCGAATGATAAGAACTCTGGAAAAGAACCAGAACTGAAGAAATTTGAATTTGAATGGTACTGAAAGTGTGGCGAAACTTCGGGAAAGTCGTGTTTGATCAAGTAATGTCTGGAAATAAACCAATACATGGCTGTTTGGTATGAAGAACCTTGGAATTTTAGGGCTGAGAAGAGTTTGGAAAGGGGTTTTGAAGCAAAGCAAAGAAACTGGGAGGGGCGGCTAGTTCTAACTAGCCGCCCGAGAGGGGGCGGCTACTCGCGGGTAGCCGCCCCTGGACTGGGTCCCTTATAACCGAAAAGACCCTCTCTCTCTCCATACGTTTCAAAAATGGTTTCTCTTCCCTCCTCTCTTCTTCCCTTCGGTTTCAAACTTAAAAACCCTGATTTCTTTGCCTTTCCTTCATCTATTTCGACCTCAATCTTTCTCTTTCTCTTGATTTCGAAACCCTAGTTTGGATTCTCCTTTTTCTTTATCAAACCGAGGAGATGACGAGGTCGAAAGCGATTGCTTCGAGGGGGAAACGACCACGGGTGGCTCGTGGAGAGCGTAGCCCGAGCTCTTCATCATCGGAGAGCGATAGGCCGGAGGTCGAGGCCGTGGGGGAGGGTATGGGTACGACGGAGGTGCCGCCGGTGGATATTGGCGTGGGTGAGGTCGGGGATTTGCCTTCGGGGGCAGTCCCGGAGGTAGGGGGGAGTGTGATAGGATATACACGCAAGAGGAGGCGTGGGAATCGACCGGTGGTGGCCGAGGAGGTGGTTCCGGGGGTTGGAGGATCTATTGAGGGCGCAACCGAGGGGGTAGGGGTTGAGGGAGTTAGCGAGGAGGTGAGGGCGTCGTTGGATGCCCTCGTTGGGATGTTGGATAGGGAGGCCACAGAGGCCAGGGCTGAGGAGGAGGAGAGTAGGGCTATGGGGGCCTTTGCAGAGTTTATCTCCGGCGTGGGGAGGGTGGAGGGGATAGGAGAGGCTAGGGATGGGGCCGGGGAGGCCGAGGGTATGGCACTGGGGCCGCCAAGGCTGGTGTGGGTGTTGGGGTTGAGGCCGAGGAGGCCGTGTTTGAGGAGGATGAGGAGGAGGATGACGACGGGATGGACGATCCCGACGAGGCCGAGGTGGACGCTCCTGGGTCCACACGGGCCGTGGTAGGTTCCTAATCTTTTAGTCTTAGCCCTTTTATATTGGTGTATATGCATGTGTTTTGGTTGGTATGAACAGGTCGTATATGTGTATTTATACTCGTATGTGTGTTTTAAATAGGCATGCTTGTGTATAAGTTTTGTCATGGTGGGATGTGTAAGTATGCTGAGATGGGTTTGTTTTTATAGGGAGGGGGACAATTTCTATATATATATCCATGTTTGTTATATGCATACAAAGGAGAGAGAAATGATATAGCTAATACGCTTGCATGCGATACTTTTCTATGTGTATGTGATTTCGTGTTTGATCGTGGTAGGGCATGAGGGAGTGTATGCATGCATTTCATGGGTTCGAGTTCTATATTGGTACGATAGGCCGTGATGCAAGAAAGCGTGTGAGTGGTGACCACGGTGGGATGTGTTTGATGTTCGTCTAGCATGCGTGATCATGTGAGGAGTGTAGCTTCTTTCTTTCATGCTTTTGTTTCTTTTTAGCATGTGGAAGTTTTATTTTGCTAAGCATGGTTTAAAATGATTTCGTAGATTTGGACTCTTACCTCTCGTTCACTTTTAAACTAACCCATGTTCCCTTTGTTTGTTTTGTAGAGGCCGAATCGTATCACGGCTTTATGGCACGGGACGAAGAGATGGTACGACGCCTTGGGGCAGGGGGAGAGGAGCTTGGTGGATGGAGCGGGCTTCCGTTCCTTCTTCCTGATCGAGCCATTCCACGTCCACCGTCCATATGTGGAGGCCTTGGCAGAGAGATGGAATCCGGAGAGTTGCACGTTCATTCTCCCTACCGGTGCTGTCATGCCGACGCTCGAGGACGTCCATCGGATCACCGGCCTTCCGGTCTTTGGGGAGGCAATGATTGCGGCCACTCTTGCGGACTACAGGGGGCTTTTCCGAGAGTTGATCGGGGAATGGGAGTTCGTGGAGCGGAAGCGGACGCTGAACCGGATCCCTTTGGGGCGGCTTTTGGGGCAGTTCGGCCTCGGTTCCTTTACCGAGCGCCAGAAGGGCGAAGCTGCAGCTAGCTTCGAGAGGAGGCGGGCGATGATCGAGGCGAGAGAGGCAGCCGCGTGTCCACAGAGGGCACGGAGGGAGTTGAGAGCGTTCTTCCTCTACTTCTTCGGCCGGGTCCTTTTTTCGACGGCCTCTGATAAGGTTTCCTCGCATTCTCTCTTGCTGATGAGGGACCTAGAGGGCATGGGGCGCTACGCTTGGGGAGCGGCGATGCTCGCCCATCTTTTTGCGGAGCTCTCGAAGAAAGTCAAGAGGGCCGGGGGAAAGAACCTTGGTGGCTTTGCGCCATTTCTTCAGGTACGTGTAAGTGAGCGGTAAATGTCTCTTCTTTGGCTTAGCTCTCTTTGATCGTGACGATTCCTCTCTTGTTTTGCTAGATCTTTGGGTACGAGCATTTCTCCATTGATCGCCCGACTTTGGCTCCGTTCGATCATGCCCTCCCTTGGGCCATGAGATGGGAACCCCGGGGATCTTCCCGCTTGCACCGCCTCGCCCAATTCCAAGAGGCCTTCCGCGTCTTGTCGGAGGAAGAGGTATGAGTTTTCTTTGAATTTCTTTGGCTTGTATTTGGTTTTCTTTTGACTAAACGCTCTTCCTATCTTTCGATGTTTTTTTTCTTTAGATGACGTGGAGGCCTTACTTGGAGGAGGTTCCCGAGGCCCTGGCGCGAGACGTCTGGCTGATCTACTTCATTGAGGTCGTGTTCCATGCGATCAGCCGGGTCGTCCGCCAGCTTGGGTACCATCAGTGGGTGCCCGATCCTCTTCCGCGGCGCCCCTCGATTCCGGTGGCCGGGATTCCTCGGGACACGAATCTCCCGAGGAATTATGCTATGTATGTGGCAGGATGGATGGGTCGAGGCGTCTTGGTGGAGCGTCGTCCTGAGGTGACTTCGAGTGACGAATACCTAGCTTGATATCGTCGGGAGTATGCGGATATCCTTGGGACGATGGAGGAGGAGATCCCAGACGCTTATGTAAGTTGAAAATCCTTTTTCCTTTCCTCGTTCTCTCCTGCTTGAGTATCTTCTGAATGGTATTTCTTTTTGTAGGTTGAGTTGAATGAGATGGAGAAGAGGCTCAAGACCGCCAATGAGCACCTCCAAGCGCGGGCCAGGCAGATAGAGGCCTTGCGGGCACAGAGAGGACGCTTGCAGGACCAGGTCCGGGTCCTCGAGGCTCAGGTGGATGCTCTGTCGAGAGCGAGGGCTGACGGCGCTTCTTCTTCTTCCGTCCCTCCTCCTTCCGTGGTTTCCGAGCAGGAGCTCGAACTGACGAGGGAATTGGATGTGGCCCGAAGCGAGTTGACGGCCATACGGATGGAGTTGGGCCAGGCGAGGGGCAGGGCTTCTCAGGCTGAGGAGGAGGCGGACCAGCTGAGGTCCATGGTGGCCTTGAGAGAGGAGGGGTTCATTACCCTAGGCCGCGAGAGGGACTCCCTCCAGATGAGGGTGTCGGAGTTGGAGGCTTCGGCGGGCGTTCCTGGAGGTTTGATAGGAGAGCTGGTTCGTTCTCTCCAGGCGGCCGGGGATAGGGATCGAGAGGCGCTCAGGGCGTCGGAGGCGAGGGCGCGGGAGTTGGAGGGGAGGTTGAGGGCCGCTGAGGATCGGGCCAGAGGGACAGAGAGTCACCTCCGGCAGAGATTGGAGAGGAGAGACAGAGACATGCAGCAGGTCCGTCTCTGGGAGGCCACTATGAGGGGAAAATTGGTCGGAGGGGGCTCTATGACCGAGGCGGACCTCGATCTTCTTCCACTTGAGCCTAACCATTCTCTCTCGGCTTCCTTGGCTACTGGGGCCACCTTCAGCCGTGCCTCTCGTCCTTCGGTGTCTCGGAGATGTGGGATATACGCGAGGACCGCGTCTTCGGTTCGAGAGACTCCTGCCGCTCCCGATGCTCCAGAGGTTCAGTCTTCTCCTTATCCGCCGTTCCCTTCTCAGCCAAGTCAGGACGTTCCTCCTACTCAGCCTCCAGCGGATGACAATACGCCAAGGTATAGCTTCTTTGTGTCTTGGTTTTAATAGAAGAATAGTACATATGCGATGAATTCATGCTTTTCTTCTTTTGTTTTTGGTTTTAGGTGATATTTCGGTGAAGTATAGCTCAAGACTTCAGAGTTTGAAAGCTCTTGGTGGAAACAAATTTCCTTTTATGCACTTTCTTAGGTTTAGAAGGACAATCTATATTTATGGTTTTGGTGGAACAATTTAATTTCTCGTTTTGTATGCATGGTTTAGAGTAGTTTAGCATGGATTTTCATGGATACGTATGTGCGTGTAGGTGAATCTTGGCTTTTATAGATTTGATTCATGGATGGATGTAGGGTTTTGATATATAATTGTTTTAGCATGGTATCTATACATGTTTTGTGTATGAATATGTGTATGAAATGTGTACATGCAGGTTTTGGAAAGAACTGATCTCAATAGGTAAAGAAGTGTGGAAGAGTTGATTGAATACGGACCGACACAGCTGAAATAGGTGCAGGCAAGGGGCAGCTAGTGTAAACTAGCCGCCCAGTGAGGGGCGGCTGGTTGTGCTTAGCCGCCCCCTGCCTGGGGCTTCCTCACCTGAAACAAAGGGCAGGGGCGGTTAGTATAAACTAGCCCCCCAGTGAGGGGCGGCTAGTTGAGTTTAGCCGCCCCCTGCCTGGGGCAGTTCTGTCCTGCTGCTCCTGTCTACTGCTGCCGCTGAAAGTCTTTGTGACCGTTCGAACCTTCAGTATCTATAAAAACATTCTTTCCATGGACCAAGTGTTAAATCTGTCCGGATTGTGCCCCTGCACTGACTTTCGAGCTCTTTCTTGCTTGAATTGTCAAGGGCTACAATCCATCTTAAGGCGGAATGGAAATATAAATGCGAGAAAGTAAAGTGTGGGAGACCAGGCTTTAGTGCGCAAGGAAGGGATTCCAAGTGCGTGAGTGAAGAAGAACTTATGTGTAGGAGGTGGGGACAATTTCTTCTCACGCATGTGCGGAAGGGCATGAGG
The DNA here is from genome assembly GCA_030737845.1 of Acorus calamus. Classification (NCBI taxonomy): domain Eukaryota; kingdom Viridiplantae; phylum Streptophyta; class Magnoliopsida; order Acorales; family Acoraceae; genus Acorus; species Acorus calamus. The sequence continues at coordinate 11,426,456 of CM060872.1, forward strand.
TGAGTGGGGACAATTCTCATATGAGTGGGGATAATTTTAAATTTCGTGGGGACAATTCTCATATGAGTGGGGATAATTCTAATATTTTGGGGGGGGGTTAACTTTAATGTTTCAAGAAAATCAGATGCTAAGGTGTTTTGGAAAAGGAAAATGCAAGCTTATGCGTAAGTATAAGCGGCATAAGGGGGGCATTTTAGTTCTTCAATGACCTTTTTTAGGTGAGAGGGCAATGTTCTTGATTTTCATAAGTAAAAGACACTGTCAAGTCCCCGTGGAGGAGCCCTTGTGGTCACTCATGTCCAAACCAGGATTGTATTTGAGAGGTATAAGCCTTAGGCGTCGATTTTCCTAGGTTCATGGTTTTCAAATGCTTAATCGTATTATTCTAAACATGCTGAAAAATCCATGAATGTACCAAGAGTCAAGTCAAATAAGCTTCCTTTGGATAGGCAAGTTTCTAAGTGAACTCGTGTGAGTGTGTGTGTAGGTGTAAACCTGGACGTGATCTACCCTTGGTCAAAATTTTGCTTTTCCCGGTGGACATAGCTCATTTTGAACCCCCATTGCAAAAAAAATAAAAGGGGAGAGGGTGAATGAGGTAAGAGTAATATCTTCCTTTCGGGCAATATTTTAGAATTGTCCCAATCTAGCACATGTCTTACTTCCTAGGTCCCTCTGGCTTTCTTCTTTTTCCCACTTCTTTATTTTTGGGTGGAAAGTACAGTCCGTTGTTTGGATCTGTACTGGTATAGCCGTTGTTTAGCGTATACCATGCGTAAAGGCGTGAAAGCCTGCTAAATAGAGAGTTTAACCCATTCACTTGGGTGTTTGGCCTCTCCTTGCCTGATTTTCTCTTTTTTGCTTTTTTTTTTGTTTTGATTTGAGGGGGGGGGGCTCTTCTATTTTTCACCCCGATTCTTTTCATGCTTCCCCTCTAGAAGTGTTTATATAGTGCCAGAGCCAGTTTTTTGGGACATACGTTAGGTCCGGGTAACTCCTCATTTTGACCTAGGGTTAATACGAGCGGGGCGGAAATAAGGGATATTTTGCTTTGGGGAGTTTTTAAATTGTTCCAGTCCACGGGGTAGGCAATTTTTCTTCTATCAGGCAAATCTAGTCCAGTTATACGTGTGTGAAGGGAATGACATGATTTGGCGGAAACGTGTTCAAATAGATACGAGTTTATCTTTGAGAGTCTTACAATTCTATCATCAAGTACTAAACGCTGGAAATTGCAGGAAGGAAGAATAATGGTTCTTAAGTATTGAAAGCTTTTCATGCATGGAATTTCTTCAGATAAAGTGCATTCCACGAACCTGGAACCTCGACTCCTTCGGCATCTACCAGGCGGTAGGCATTCCCGGAATAGGCATGGGTGATCACATAGGGTCCCTCCCATGTGGGTTGCAGCTTTCCTCTCGGGTGGGGCAGTCTTGATGGCATGATTTGCTTAAGTACTAATTCCCCGATTTCGAATTTACTTTTTATCACCTTCTTTTCAAATGCCCTTGCCACCCTTCTTTGGTAGGCCTGGGCATGGTCTGCCGCTCTTAATCTCTTCTTGTCCAGTAGTTCGAGGCGTAGTAAAGACAAATGTATTCTTATGTTTTGAAAAAGGGGCATGTGTTGGCGAATAGATATATTTTTGGAAAGAGAATGGGGATAAAGTTTGGGAAACGGTTTTGTTTTTATAAGGAAAGTATGGAAAGACAGTTTGTAAAACGTTTTTCGGTGGAAATCATGGAAGTACGGCTTTGTAAAATATTTTGCTTTGAAGAAAGGTGTGGAAGCGCAGATTTGGAAAACATTTTCGTCGTGAAGAAGAGTGTGGAAATGTAGTTTGTAAATATTTTCGTTGTTTTTTTTTTTTTTTTTTTGGAAAATATGTAAAGAAAGTTTGGGAAAGTGTTTCATTTTTTGTTGGAAGCACGGAAACACGGTCTTGTAAAACTTTGTTTTGAAGGAGAGTGTGGAAAACACATTTTTAGAAAACATTTTTTTTTTGGTTTTTAAAGAAGAGTGGAAATAAAGCTAGAAATAAGTATGTTCAGAGTTGGGGAATGAAAGCTGATCGGCATGTATTTTTTGTTGGATTTTGGTTTCTTTTTAGGAAAGCAGGTAAACAAATATGTACAGGGTTTGAGTTGGAAGTGAAAGCTGGTAAACAAATATTTTGAGTTTTCTTTTTTTTTTGGTTTTTTTTAGGAAAGCTGTAAACTATGTACAGGATTTGAAAACTTACCCGGGAGGATCGGTACCTGGTTCTTTAATTTGTATTGCCTCCTCGGATCGGCTTCTTTTTGATGGCCGGCTGATGTCTGGTGGGGGTCCCCTGTTCCCAAATTCTCCCTCCCTGAGTCTCTTAAGGGGCCTCTCTTGATGGAGCAGTTCTTCGTCTGTGGCGCCTGGTTGCCAACATGCGAGCACCTCTAGCCGGATGTGCATGGCACAGACGCTCCAATTCCGGGCCTGAGTATTATTAGAGCGCGCCTCTCCCCATATGGATATTACTTTCCCACGGTACAGGAAGCAGAGACATTGGTGTCGGGTGGATGAGACGGCTTCGATGCTGTTGAGCCATGTCCTCCCAACAATCAGAGGGTGGGGCGATTGAATGTTCATCACCATGCAGTTAACGATGGTGGAGACTGGGCCGATCTTCAGTGGGAGCGTGACCAGTCCGCAAGCGTTCTTGCGTGTGCTGTCGAAGGCATAAATGTATTCGTCTGAGGGCTCCAATCTGGGAACCCGGCCTTCTAGCTTTTGGTAGGCGGAATATGTAAGGACGTTAGTTTCCGCTCCCGTGTCAATGAGAATGTGCCGGAATTCCCTTCCCCCAAGTATGGTGGTGATAGCTAGGGGTGCGGAACGTGCTCCGGCTTTTGCGACTTCATGGGGGAGGAAGGTGATCGAGTTGGGCTCCATAGGATCGCTGGGTGGATGCGGGGTCCTGGCCGTTTCTTCTGAGGGATAGTTGTAAGGGGACCCAGGTGGGCTATCACCTTCGTCCTCGTTCCCCAGTCGTAGGGCTAGTGTGAACATATTATGTATCGCCCAATTGTTCTCGTTCTCATACTGGAGGCGCGCCTCTCCTCAGATTGTCAGGATATGACTTAAGAAGGGCAGTCGAAGGCATTGGTGCCGGGGGTAACAGATAGCTTGGATGCTGTCTAACCATGGTCGCCCCAACATCAATGGGTACCTTGTGTCGATGTCGGCCACGAAGCAGGCTACCTCACAGATAAGAGGGCCGACAGATAACTCGAATGTTTCGGGGCCGCGGAGAGTCTTCCCGGTATGGTTGAAAGCTTGAATAGTATGGTGGGCCGGGTGGACGGGAGGACGGCCTAATCCGGGTATCTTTTGGTAGGTGGAGCACGTCATTATGTTCATTCCTGACCCTGGGTCTATAAAGATGTTGTTTAGCCACAACATTTGGAGTCGTCCGCGGATGTGTAGGGGGTAGACTCGCAGTCTAGGATCCGGGAGGTCTTGGTCAGTGAATGAAATGGTCATTGGGCGGCGGGGGCCATTGACAGTGTCGGTACTCTTGGAGGACCCGTTGTCGTCCGGATGCAGATCATCCGACGTACATTCCCCTCCTTCGGGTCCTTCGCTAGCTCCTTCGGGGATCTCCTCAAACGGCTCTTCTTCTTCGTTTCCTCCCGGGTTTTCTAGTGCGCTTTCGTCGGACTCGATGTTGATGGCTGCGGGAAGGGCGAGGACTGCGTCTTCTTCTTCGCCATAGAGTATGGCGAGGTCATGGTCATCGAGGTTCAGCTGGAAGGGCTCGTTCTGCTCTTCCTCCTCGGACTCTTCGGATAGGCTGCCATCAGTAGCATCTTCCGAGCTGCTTGGTTCTGGCGATGGTTGTCTCCCTCTCCTGATCATGTTGACCGCGTTGATGATATTGACAGTAACGCGCCGTGCTGGCCCCGGGTAGTGAAGGCCTGGCGTCGGGGAGGGAGATACTATTTGTGTCCAACATCACCCTAAAGATCCTAGTTAAAGTTTCTGGGAGGGGAGGGTAAGAGTCCCTCTTTTCCATTCGTCTTTGGTCGTAGGATGCGGGAGGTCTAACCTCGTTATAAGAGCTTTGTATGGGCTGCCTAGGGGTTGGATTTTGTGCTCTTGGGGGACCAGAGTAAAAGGGAGCCCGAGTTTGAGTTTGGCTCTGGATTATAGGGCTTTGGAGTGGGAAATTTTTGACTGTGGGGTGTTGTCGTATTGGCACGGGGACGGGTACTGATCGAGGGGTAAAGTTTTGATTCGCTTGCCGAGGCGGTGCATATTCGGATGAACCGGGCGTGTACTGTCTTGGAGCTGTTCCTCGGTCAGGAACTCGTGCTCCGTTCGGGTAGAGTGTCGATACTTGGCTAATGATCCCCTCTACCGTGGGGGTTTGCGCCTTACGAGGCGGTTGTCCAACCCTATGGCTGATAGGTGGGAACTGGGTTTGGGCTACTGGAGCTGCACAACAGGAAATCCTGTTGTGGCGGTCAATCAGAAGTTGATACGTAGTGCAGTCTCCGTACGAAAGGCTCGTACGGAGTTCTGGACTCAGGCTCTGTAACATCATGTCAATTTCTTGACATTCTGTGAGTTGCAGACCGGTTCGGTGGACAAGGGTCCTAATCCTCTGGTAACCGTAGCGGCCCAAGAATTTCTCGCTTACAGCCGAGAAATTCGACAAGTGATCTACAGGGAGGGTGGAGAACCATTGTAGTGCTTCTCGTTCCAATGATTTCTGGAAGAGGAAGACTAGTAGAGGTTGATTATCTAGAAACGGGCGTGCGTCTAGATAAAAGGCAGTTAAATGAATGTCTGGGTCTCCACGACCGTTGTACCGGCGGAATTTGGGGATTATGAATCCCTCCGGTAGGTGGACTGACGGGATTTGTCTCAGGTTATGTAGAGACATGTGTTTGGGGGCCGAGGGACCAGTTTCGGAGAGAATTCTCCGGATGGTATCGTCCAGTGTTTCTCCCCGGGGAGGGCTGCCTAGCGGTCCCGGGTTTGGGGTGGCCTGGTAAGGGCCTGGGGTGGAAACGGCTGGGAACATTGGATTCGTGGGGGAAAGGGGGGTGAACGAAAAGGCGCTCGGGTTGACCGAGTGACTGCGTGTGGATGGGGCTTTGGGAGTGGATTTAGGGGTTTCGACAGGGGTTTCCTGTCTCGAGGTCTTGGCATGACGGTAGTCAGCGAGGTCATGAAACATGTCCTCTACCGTTTGATACCCTAGACTAGCCATCCTTTCCTCTAGATGGGTCAGGAACTGTGTGGCCTGACTCTCTTGGTGATTCCTTTCCTCTAATATCTCCTCTTCTAGGTGGGATTCCATGACGTAGAGTGGGGATGAATGCAGATTGAAAGCAGTAAATAAAGCAGTAAAGGATTGCGCAGCTGTGTGCGACTTACGAAAGCAGTAAAGGATTGTGCAGCTGTGTGTGACTTACGAAAGCAGTAGGGGATTGCGCAGCTGTGTGCGGCTTACAAAGCAATAAAGGATGTTATAATGCACAGTAGAAGAGGATTTAATTCAAGGAGTGAGAAACTCTAACCTTCCTAGAGGGTTGATAGCATTCTAGTCAAGCTTGTAAAAGGGGGCAGAAGAGGATTACCTTTTGTTGTTTTTCACGAGGGAGGTCCCACCGTGATCGCCAGATTTGTCGGTGTTTGAAAAATCCGCGTGTGTGGGGGTTCTTCGGGGATTTGGATCGGATGCGTGCCCTGGCAGGTTCGGTCGGATCGTCTTCTCGGAAGGGGTGAGGGTGTCGTTCCTGGTTGAGGCGCCCGACAGCGGCTCAAAAGGATTCAAGGGGTTTTGTGATCGCCACCTGCTTTTTCTAAAAACAGGAAAGGGTTTGGGCCTACGTGGGGAGTTTGTGGGGTCTCCGCTCTGAGACACGGATATACCGTACACAGAGGTGAAAAACAGGTAATCCTATTATGCTTCCGGGCTTGACTAAAGGAGTCTTGGGACAAAGGGGTGCGGGTGGGGTGTAGGTATGGGGCGGCTAGGGGGTTTGAGCCGTCTGGATTGGGGCGGCTGGGTAGGGTTAGCCGTCCAGGGTCTGGGGGGATTTGGGCAGGACTTTGGTAGGAAATGGGTTTGGTTTTGGGCAGAGGCTAAGCTAGGTTTAGCCCGGGTTTCTGGAGGGTGGGATGAGAGGGTGTTTTTTGTGTAGGGAATGGGTGTTTTCTCTCACACAAGAGGCTCTCTCTCTCTCTCTCTCTCTCTTGGGATTTCTAGTGGTGGAAGGGTTTGAAGATGAATTGGTGGTTGTTGTGGATTTGTTGATGATTTATTTGGGCTTGGGACCCCTCTATTTATAGTAAAAGAGGGGCAGGGAAATATCCCGAGGGTAATGGAGTGGGTGGCTTCGATTGGACCTCTCATTAATTCTTCGGTTCTTCTGTCAGAGACCAGGTGAAGGGCGGCTAGTGCTAACTAGCCGCCCGGGATGGGGCGGCTACTTCCTGGTAGCCGCCCCTATCATGACCTGCCAAACGTCCCATCTCTAACAAGCGGTGGCTTGGGTCGGCTACTTGGTTTGATCCGGCCAAGAGAGGGCGGCTAAAGGTCATGACCCGCCGCAATGATCAGCATTTAATACTGCTTTATGTCCCATCCAAGGGACTGGTCCAAAGTCGGCCAGGGGGCGGTTAGGGGGCGGCTAGTGTAAACTAGCCGCCTAGTAAGGGGCGGCTAGTTAGGGCTAGCCGCCCCTTTCCAGGGACTTAGGTTTTTTTAGGGTTTTGGGTCTTAGGGTAGGTTTTGGTTTAGGGTTAAGGCTAGGGTTAGGGTTTAGGGCTAGGTCAAGGTTTAGGGTTTCCGGTTTAGGGCTAGGTCAAGGTTAGGGTTTCGGGTTTAGGTTTAGGTCAAGGTCAAGGATAGGGTTTCCGGTTTAGGGCTAGGTCAAGGTTAGGGTTTCCGGTTTAGGTTTAGGTCAAGGCTAGGGTTAGGGTTTCCGGTTTTAGGTTTAGGTCTAGGCTAGGTTTAGGGTTTCCGGTTTACCGAACCTTTGGTTCTCTATTGGATGTCCAATTGTGGGATATTTCCGTGTGTTACTTGAAGTATTTCTGTCTCTCTGGACGGTCAAAATTGGGGTATCTACAGGTGGCTCAATAAAACATTTGAGATCCTTGTAGGCATCTGACGCATTCGTCTACCCCGACGGCAGTACTCAAAATTCGTAGTGCCCGAAGCGGTCACGAAAGGCCAACTAAAGAATGTTCAACTCCCGGATCTCCAAATAGGACCTTGCGCGAAGATCGATCAACAGAATGACACTAGCTCCCAAAGCTGGTCAAAACAGATCATCAATTCGCGGCAAGGGGTACTTGAATAGGTCACCCAAATATAACCATTGAAATTCCAGCATCATGCACTCAATGGGCAGATTCATCACGGGGAGTCCAAGCTCTCGACGTCATCCAGTAGCACTCTTCCGGTGTGGCCACTACCTGATAGCCTCCTAAGTCCACTATCTCTGCTATATGGGCACACCAACAAGCGTCGTGGATAGTACCTGGGAGCACCTCGTAGGACTCTGACCTCTACCGGACCGCTACAACGCACGATGATATATCGAAGTGACTCCGGATATGGCTATGGAACCCTAGTCCATAAGCGATTGCCCACTAAGCTGCAATAGGATGCACCCAATCCCGATCATATGCATCACCACCCGCTATCGCACCTTCCAAGTGAGGAAAAATCCATCATCAATTTGATGCTTCAAAGGTATTCCTTGACTGGGAAAAGAACCTCGGGAGGGCCTCATGAGGTCCTGATATAGGATATCCCGACAGCCAAACAAGGAACACGGAGTACCCTACCCCGGGTCTCAACGCTGACCCTGCAAGGCCCCTTATCTTGAGTAGGAAGGCTGGAAGAAGACATCACCCCTTAATGAATAATACGCCACATCCTCAAAACTGGAAGTCGGTGCCGTACGCGAACTCTGTGGTACACCCCCGATAAACAGAACGGAGGAGAATACGGTCTCCAACCGGTACAGGGGGGTATCTCTGGCACCACTGGTGGATCTGCCGCTAAGGGTATCTGCGGAATCGCCTCGCGGGCCCGCCCGCAGCTCCCGGATCTCTCGCGCCTGCTCAGCCAACGCTCCAGTCTATGCCTCCAGTGCTTTAGTCTGAGTCTCCAGAAGATCCGCCATCTCAGCGTAAGCACGCACCCACGCTGGAGGCTCCTGCGCAAGTCCTGGCCCAACAGCCGAGAACTCTCCAGTAGACTCCTCGCCTCCGGTAGGTTCGAAAACCTCCAAAGCCCAAGGGTGACCACGTCCACGCGCCCGTCTCCGAGGAGGCACATCAGCAAACTAAGGAACTAGCACTAGGACCAGAATACCCATATAGAAATCCTAGGACTCATCTCAAAGAAAACAATTGGCTCTAACAGGACATGGCTCTGATACCAACTTTTGTCACGCCCCAAGGCGGCCGTCCCCGAGACATGGCAAATATATATATGATATCAGCAATCCATACACGAGATCAAATAAGGACTATACAACCTCAAAGGCAATAAAACAATAACCAAGTAACTGACATCAAATATATACAAATAGCGGAAGCTCAAATGACTAAGTCTGTAATTCAAAGACATATTTACAGACCAGAGTACACAATCAACTGTCCCGTGAGAGCCAATATACACAATAACAGACATCAACAGTCCACATACTGTGCACAAGCACAAGTATAATACATACAAGGAAAAGGGAATGCTGATGGCCTCTCACTCGCAAGACATCTAACGCGAACGCGGGTCTCCTACTCGTAATGCGCCAAGGGGAGCTCTTCTCTTGGATCCGACTCAGCGTCAACTGGAGAAAAACATAAGCGAGGGGTGAGCTACAAGCTCAGTGAGTGGCCAGAAACCAAACACCAACATAATCATTCGATACTAAGACAATCTCCTATCAAGGAAGCCATGGGTAGAAACACAACGGTTAACAAGGTCACACAACGGTGCGACCATACCCCGCCTTCGCCCTAGTCCCCACAGGGGTGAGCCTAGAGACTTGAAGGGCAAAACTTGCTGTTCTACACCGTTCGTCATGCGGTAAAGCTCTCCCGGGCAGCCTCTACCTGGAGCCGGCCACGGTCAGTACACTGTCGACAGCGTCGATGGTACCTACAGGTGGGGGTCCACCCAGGGCGGCTCGTACCTAGGAAGCATCTACAAAGATCCGTTGAAGGGGAGAATGATAATTCACGCTCGCAATATCGTCCGGTGGCCAACCGTCGTGTAGCCTCACCTGGTACACTCCCATGATCAGTACATCCACCGATTGCATCGGGAGTACCTATAAGTGGGAGTCCTCTGTCAGGGCGGCTTCAATGTCGGGGCCCCGGTATGACGATATTGGGAGGAACCACTACTTGTTCGCAGCGCGAATCCTTTGAAAAGCCAACTACTCAAGATGGTGGGTCAAGTATCAACTCGAGCCCACCCCGCTTACACCAACACCCTCACCCTCACCCCGAAGGGTGACATAGGATCTTGGGAGCAATACCCTCACCCTCACCCCGACGGGTGACATAGGATCTTGGAAAATTGCACAAACTGGCAGATCGAACCAACGCCGACCCACCACACCCTCACCCCCTCCTCAGGGTGACATAGGCTCTTGGGGAAGAGGTCGATTGTTCTACACCGCTCGTCTTCCGGTAGTCTCTCCCGGTGTGGCCTCTACTACCTCATAGCCTCCCAGGTCCCTATCTCTGCAATATGGGCACACCAACATGCGTCGTGGATAGTTCCCAGGAGCACCTCACAGGGTTCAGGCCTCTACCGGACTTGCCTCCCAAGACCGCTACCTCAGCCGTATGGGCACACCAACACGCGTCATGAGTAGTATCTGGGAGCGCCCCACCAGACTTTACTACGCCGGGCAGTCTCTACTCGGAGCGATGAAGGAAAGAACACTCGACACCCACGAATACGATCCCTATGGATCCGTCATCATCAGTTATCAAACACCGATAAGCGCAATGAATTCTCATGAATTCCCTCCAGGGCGCATAACTCAGATGCGGGGAATACATTTTATTATAAGTGTCAAAGCCATGGTATGACCCCACAAGAGGTCATACACTTGTCTAACATATTAGACAAGAATCATGGCCATATTGGCATATATATATAATATGCAATTAACTACCCAACGATGGCCTACTTAAACATGCATACACGGCTTCAAACAGGTAAACACACAAATTACAACCTAATATACGTTGGATAACCCCAACCTAGAAGGGAAGGGTTAAGCGCGATCCGCGCAACAACAGGTGCATGCCAATAATTCTAAGCAAGCCTGAGTCAAGTAGGAACTACATCTACTTAGCTCGCGAAAAGAGGGAGGGCGAGAGAGAGGGAAAGCCTCATCCTCTCTTGAAGCGGGTCATAGTTTTGCCCAAACTAAATGGGTGCAACAACTATATCATACCTCGAGTACTAAATCAGGAATATTACGCATACACCCTGTTATTAACCCAAGTTTAAACATGCTTGATAAATAGGGGTAGTATTTCAAACAAAATTACCTAAGTCATGCCATATTCTATACAATACATATGCAAGTATAAGATAGAATAGGTATCTACATAATATACGAGCTATACAACCTAGCATGCATGATATCTAGCATATTTAGGGTGCAATTAAAGCCCCATGGAAGCGCGAAACACGACTGCGTGCATCAAGCGCTCCCGAAAGGGTTGGAATCAAACCACTCACCGATACCCGGGTTGACGCGCATCCCATCCGACGAGATCTGTAAGTCAAGAGTATTAATAGGTGTGAGTATAAGCACACACAAACACATAGAATTAACTAGGCATGCCTAAGGATAGACATGCACGCAAACGGGCTCGAACGCACGCAAGCATGGATGTACGCACGCGTGCCCGAGCCCCCCGGACACCCACCGGAGGGTGCCGACCCTCAGCACGCCCAAACTGGGCCCCGGCAGCCCGCCCGCACCCCCCGGGGAGCCCCGGGCGCCCCCGCGCCCCAGCCCGTGCGCGCCCGCGCGTGCGGACCCGCGCGCCCAGCCTCCAAACTCCCTCTCCAGCCCCCCCACACCTCCGTAACACCAACATCGAGCATGCATGACTTCCCAACACATCCCCAAGGCCATAACACCAATTTAAAGAAGAGGAAGAACCTACCAAACATAAGAGGGGGAGGGAAAAGGGAGAGGTTGGGGCCCTCGAGCACACCCACGACCATCTCGACCACCACTACCACCACCACCACCTCTCTTTGGCTTCTCTTCTTCACATGGCTTCACCTTGGCATTAACACAAACACTTGGGGGGCTGCTGGTCCAAAGGGGAGGGAAACACATGGGATTAGCTAGGGGAGGAGAAGATGAGAAACAACAACACAACATACACACACACCAACCTTTATTCCTTCACTTCTAACTCTTCTTCTTCTTGCTCCATCTCCTTCTCCTTCCATCACCCAACACACACCACACCAAGGGCTGGTTCAGATCCAATAAGAGGGAAAAAAATGAGGCATGGACGTGAATTTGAGGCCTTTAAATAGGCAAAGTCGGACTGAATGACCGAGCTGTCCTCGGACTTAAAACCTCTGAACAGCATTCACTTAAACGGCCATAACTTCCTCAATACAGCTCTGAATTGCACGATTCTAGTGGCATTGGAAAGATAAGAAGATTATCTACAGCTTTCATATTACACCTAGATCAAATAACCCATCCAACTATTCTGAAATCTAGGCTAAACATCTTACAGGGCTGCTGCCTAGATTTCTCATCTTCGGGGTATACTCGGAAAAATACCCATAACTTTTGATATACGAATCCAGTTGATCCAATTCCACTTCTATATGGAAGCTATCTCAAAACTGGACATCTCATAATAATATCGGATGTTTACCTCTTCATCTTGGATTTTAACAAAATTAAATCCGAATACCAATCCAAAACTGCATAATTCCAAAAACGTTATCGGAATTAAATGAAAATTTTATGGGCAGTACTAAACAATATCAGGAGCCATAATATGCAGTTATATTTCAATCAGAGTCCTCAAACCCCCTTGGTATGCTAAAAAGCAAAATTTTTAGCGACTCCGATCGAAATTAGGACTCTAAATGACACAGGTTTAACAGGAAATGAGATGCATTCACGCGTGGAGACTATAAGAACCTTTAGATTGATCTTAGACAATGGTTTGTTTCAGACCTTGAGAACATTTTCTTTATTCCCAATTAATGCCGTAATTTGATTTATGTTGCTAGACTGGATCGTATTGGTTTTTCATCTAGTTTCAATAATTGTGGATTTGTGTATTTTCTTCAATTCTCAATTAGTTGGTTTTGGAATTCTTATGGATGGTTTATACAGACTACATCATGATACTTTCAATCAGCAATCTCTT